>PVLC010003037.1:35886-103676 GCA_004027655.1 Graphiurus murinus
TCCCAGCATTCGGGAGGCTGAGTCCGGAGGATCTGGGTTCGCGGCCCGCTTCAGCTACTTAGTGAGGCACTCCGCAACCTAGTGAGACCCGGTTTCAAAATAAAGAATAAAAAATAGGGCTGGGGGTATAGCTTGGAGGTAGAATGCCCCTGAGTTCAATCCCCAGTACCGCAAAAAAAAAAAAAAAAAAAAAAAAAAAGAATATTTTATCTAAAAATGTCATTGCAATAAAATAGATTACATGTTCTAATAAAGACACACCCAGGTATATGGAAACACAGGAGAGGCACTGCCACCTGGCCACAAGGACATTAAAAGGATTTCTAAAGAAGGAATACCCCAAATTACTACCTTTAAATTTAGTTGCAAGTTTAAAAAAATCCCAAATCAAAGTGGCATAGAAAAGAAAGTTCATTTTTTTCTTATAGAATTAAACCTCAAGTCCAAGGGAAATACAGCAACTCTAAGAACACTAAGAGTGAGGGTCCTTCTTTCTTGTCATTCTCTGTTCTCAACATGTGCTTCCTCTTCAAGAAGAAAGCATCCTTACATTCCTCACCACGTTGCTGTTTGTATCTTACTGGCTGGAGCTTCGTCACTTGGCCACTCTTACTCAAAGGAAGACTGGGAATGCGGCCATTATTCTGGGCATCTGAATGCTTGACGACACACCAAGGTGTCTAGAAGTGAGAAGAAGGAAGTGGATACTGAGTGAAAATGCTATAGCAGTCTTTCGGCTCACTTGAAACTCAGGAAACTTCACCTCCAAGGGGTTATGTTTTTGTACCTACTGCAAAAGGGCAAACATGGGGCAGAGTGGACATGGAATCAGCTGATTTTTTATCATTTTATGTATTTGATTTATAATTTTAAATATCAAACTCCAGCTTTCTTTTTTTTTTTCTTTTTGCGGTACTGGGGATTGAACTCAGGGGAATTCTACCTCTGAGCTACGTTCCCAGCCCTATTTTTATTCTTTATTTTGAAACAGGGTCTCACTAAGTTGCGGAGGGCCTCACTAAGTATCTGAGGCTTGCCTCGAACCTGGATCCTCCAGTCTCAGCCTCCCAAATGCTGGGATTATAAGCGTGCACCACCAAGCCCAGCTTAAACTCCAGCTTTCTTAAATCATCCACAGATCAACAAAATGTTTATTGTGCCCTACTATTTATCATGCCCAAGCTAAAACTAAGGATACACAGATGAATAAAAAGTAATATTTATACATACTCACTGTCCTAACATAGAGGCTATCATTTTAACAAAACAATAAAGCATATTATGAAATTTTTTTGTATGTACAAATGCATATGAGTGACTATGGGGGAATAGAGAAAGAATCCTAATTCTAATGGCCTCTCATTTTGATAGACCTTAACTGCCCGAACAATTTTAGTCTGCACTGGTGTAGGCGACTATGAAGGTCTACACCCTAAATCATCCTCTACATTCCAAAAGAGGCTTTAGTTCCATCCTGTCCTTGGTCAACTGTTAAAGCTTATTACTAAGGTCATGGAAACTCCCGATTCTGCGACCACAATAGTTCTCTTCAACCTTTCACAATCTGTATTGCCTGATTCTTATCAAAGGTTCAGCCACTATGAAAAATATAGATGGAATACTGTTTGATACAATTCATCCTTCTAAATATATTTAGTTCTATCTTTAGGTAACTGTGTGTCTGGATGTCATTATTTCAATACCTAATCAGATTTCTTTTACTGAGTTATACTTTGGAGATTTGCCAAGAGTTTGCATTGAGAGACATCATTAGAGGAAGTAATAAATAGGCAAAGCCAGGCCTATAAATCAGCTATTAGGTTGGTTGGAAATCCACCAATGAAAAAATTTTGCCTTTATGACCACTCAAAAGGAAAAAGTTGTGTTAGCTTTCAATAATGAAAAAATATTGTTATCCTGTTTCTCATTTATTTTCTTCTAGTGTTATTATGCAACTTGTTCTACTTCTTTTCTTGCTTTAACTTATAGATTGCTCCGAAACAAACTTGTGACATTTCTTTAAAAACTATACAAAATCCCAATATTGGGGAGGCTGAGACAGGAGGATCACAGGTTCAAGGCCAGTGTCAGCAACTGAGACCCTGTTTCAAAAATAAAAAATAAAACTGGGCTAGGAGTATAGCTCAGCAATAGAATGCCCAGGACCCACCTCCCCATCTCCACCCCCCCCACACACACACTGCAAGACCTCTGCTAACCCCACTTCTTTTGCTGACTTTAATTTTTCACCTGTTGTTTTTGATAAACAGATGCATATATGCACAAAGAATTGAAGACCACAACTTAAGATTTGTTTACTTCCATAGAATGCAGAAATAATACATAAAAAATCAGATTTCAGGATCTTAGATCAAGCAATATGAACCTCTTGCTTGTGTAGATCTAAAATGGCCAAATATTGCCACTGGATATGATACAACTGAATATAAGCGAAGGGTCAGCCAAGAGAGCCTTCAGTTGGACTGATCTTCAGGTAGATTTCTTCCTGACTCTCAGCTTAGTATTTCTCTTTTCTTAAGGTGTTTATTTCCAGAAACTTGAAATTCTGCCCCTTTGAGAAGGCAATGGTCTCAGTCTCTTGCTAGTATTCTAACCCAGGAATATCTTTCTAAAAGACTTGGGAGCCATCTCTGCAAGGTAACCATTAAGGGAGATAGCACCCCTATTTCCCAGTGTCTGAGAGGATAAGAGCCTTATTTCAATACGTGCCCATCAGCAATGGCATGAACTCATACACTGTCCAACTTTTCTTCTAATGACCTTCAGTACTTTTCTACTAGCTCACCCCAGAGCTTAAAAACACTTCTACAATTTCCTTTAGGAGAGTCAAGTTCAATTTCTCTATTTCAATTGTATGAAATAAAGACTTCCTTGTCTGTCTAACTCTGGGACAACTTTTTTCATTTGGCAGGGTATTATTTCTAGTCCTTAAAGTTCATGATAATTCTTTTTTTAAATTTTATTTTATTTTTTAATTGGTGCATTGTAATCATACATCTTTGTTTGGTATAAACTGATGATAACTCTTAAGATGTAGGCAATAGTGTCAAAAAGTGCAATCTTTTCTCAATATTCTTTACCTGCAATAACTATCAACTTGAAAACTTACATTATCTGTAGAATTGTAAGTTAAAATAAATATTAGGGTGCTGCATTTTTTTTCTTATTTTAAATTTGGATGTTTATAAGAGTCGAACACAGAATCTATAGCAACCATACACAGTAGTTACAATCATTTATTTGACATTCATTTTGGTATTATTTCATATTTTATTTTTATTTATGACTTATAACTATCTGATTTATTTCTTTGAGGATAGGCACAATATACCATATACCCACCAAGCATGCAAAGTTACAACAACAAAGCCTACTACATTTACATTTTTATGATGTGATGTTTTCCAAAGGTCTCCATGGTGAGCTTGTTATTCCTTTGAATGACATTTAATGATTCATAGCTTATCAGGACACTCTTTCCAAAGAAAACATCTTTAGAATCTTCAGGCAAGTTTAAATTTTCTGTTCATTTTGATGATTCACAATCCTTATACAAATTGCTGACATCAGTCTCCACACATGAGTACGAATTTATAGCTTTCAGCCAAAATTCTAACATTACTAAGAACCACCATCTGCCCCTTTGCCACAAGAGAGAGACAGCTTATTCTCATGTTAGAGGAAACTTTTCAAAATACATGTAATGAATTGAATACCCAAGTGCCCAGCCTGGATTACAAATTATAAACATAGACACAATTGTTCTCTTTAGGTCACTCTTCCAGTGCAATGTGAAGGAAAATAGTATATGGATTTAATGCAAGACTCCCCGTCTAACATATTCATAAAAAATGTGAATAGTCTTGCACACAATAATGAGTTACTAGGACCACACTTTACCCAAGTTGTTATTTTAATCAGTTCATTCATGAATAAAATTTTGGACTTCAAATGCAGCTGAAAAGAATACTATATTCTATGAAGTTAACTTATCTGTAATTATTTTGCCATTTAGTAACACAAAGTCTAAACTAATTTTAGCAAAGTGATTTTATTTAAGCAAAAGAAACATTTTCATAACCTAGTCCCATGAAGATACAGATGCTTTTTTATCTCTAATCTCTTAAAAGTCCTTGACTGTTGGTTTAAGATACCTGTTACATAATAAGTATAGGGTTTATTTGTTCTATATTTAAGACAGTAAACTCTCCAATGTTATTGGAATGAGAATAAAAATCACCAAAGATTTTGACCAAAAATAACATAAATGGACATTATATATGTGAATTTCACTGCTTTGCTTAGAGAAAAGAGAACTTAGATTCCAAAGGGAATATGAAAAGATAATAATTTCAAACTGGATTAAACCCATGGTCCATTGGATTTTAAGTGATGTATTATACAAGTGATGAGCGAATATATATTCAAACTCCACTCGGCACCCCAAGAGATAATGGGCATAAAGTGAAAAATAAAATGTATCAGATATGGGAAGAATAATTTCATGCTAACAATTCAAATAAAAGCTAGCAAGACACATTATCAAGCAAATATTAAAAAGTTTTTAATTTAATGGGGTGAATGCCTTTTATTATCACATTAAATCCAAAGCCTTGCTTTCTGATTCCCCTACAAACTAGCCCTAAACATTGATATTTCTTAACCTAGTCTCCCTACTCTGAGCTTGCTTGTTTAAGATGCTCATTCCTAAGTCCTGCCTGTCCTATACAGTTCTGATTCTGCCCAATGACCTAGCATTTTCCTTCCTGTCTAATCTAACTTATCCAAATTCCTCAAAGATCAATACAAGGTCCACAGGTCCTGTGAATTCTCACATTATAACTTTATGCTTCTTTTATTTCCCCTCTTCCTGTACTAACCTCCAACCAGTTAAAATATGGTAGACATTAAAATGTCTGCACATTTTGCCTATATACTATTTTTACTTTTCTAAATAAACCATAAGTTTACAAAGGCCAAAAGTTGTCTTTTATGTCTAAATTCCAGAGCATCTAGATAATTCTCCAGCTGTTAATAACCTTAGGGACAAACAGCAGTTCTACCTGCCAGGGTCTCAGAAGGTACATGCCTCCCCATGTTCCCACAGGCAGCCGGCCAATGTAGGTCACAAAAAACATGCTGAAACCAGCTCAAAATCTGCCTCCATTCCCTCTTAGATATGAAGTGGTAAACTTTGTCTCCAGAGGGACTCCAAGGTGGACAAGCCCATCAGCGCCCCTGCAGGTAGACCTGTTGACCTCAGTGCCACTGTGGATCCTGCAACAGCTCTGTAACTTGGCTTTGTCTCCCAGCTGTGCATCTCTTAGGTGCTAGAGACATACCTACCCGATACTCCAGAGACAGACCCACAGACCTTGGCCGGCTGCCTGTGGGGACATGAGCAGGCATGTACCTTCTGAGACCCTGGCAGGTAGAACTGCTGTTTGTCCCTAAGGTTATTAACAGCTGGAGAATTTGGGGTACTTATCTAGATGCTCTGGAATTTAGATAAGAGGATCACAGGTTTAACAATTTAGTGAGACCCTCAGCAAATTAGCAAGAATCTGTTTCAAAATAAAAAAAATAATAAAATAAAATAGGGCTGAGATGTGGCTCAGAGGTAGAACACCCTTGGGTTCAATCCCCATTCTCTCTCTCTCTTACACACACACACACACACACACACACACACACACAGTTTCTTAATTTTTTTTTTTTTTTTCGGTACTAGGGATTGAACCCAGGGACATTCTACCTCCAAGCTATACCCCAGCCTTATATTTTATTCTTTATTTTGAAACAGGGTCTCACTAAGTTGCAGAGAGCCTCACTAAGTAGCTGAGGCTGGCCTCGAACCCGGATCCTCTGGTCTCAGCCTCCCAAGTACTGGGATTACAAGTGTGCACCACCACACCTGTCTCAGTTTCTTTAATATTTTACCATACTTATCGATTAAAGGCTTCTAAAATGTCTGTACATTCTAAGCTAATTTTTATTTGTCTGAAACATGTATAAATTACAAAGTAAGCTAATTTTTATTTGTCTGAAACGTGTATAAATTACAAAGGCTCTAGAGTAGAAGTCATTCCCTTTCCCAAATCTGTTTTGCCTCTTGATTATATTCAAAATATGGTCTAGTAGCATGATATGTAAATTCATATCTCTTTGTATATAGAAAGCAGGGTCAAATAATCCTGACATTCTCACTCTTCCTGTAATTGTCACACATGATTTCAAGCAGGAAAGATAGAGAAATGGGTCTCTCTAGAACAACCGAGTGATTAAGTTTACCATCAGTGTAACCCAAATAAAAGCTCAAGTACCTTCCAAGCTGTTTTCATACCCTGTTGATACCTACCCTGAAAACATGGTCTTGGCACAGGTTGAGAAATCCCACACATCGCCACTTCAGAGGAGCACAGATGGTAACCTTGGAGACAGCTAATGCAAAGCTTTATGTGTCCCTTCACAGCAGTGCAGCTGTCATTTTACTTGTATTAAAGTCATTTCATGGGAGGTATTAGTATTCAATTGAGCATGTCAGTAATTGGGATAAAGCATCTATCACAGAGCATTGGTTATGTTTGTGATTATCCTAAGCACGCACTTCAGAAATATCCCCCATGTTCAAATTATGGGAAGTATTTATCATAGTCAGAGAAATCATCAATTATCACCTTAGAGTAATTTCTAAATAATCTGTCATGGCAAACAAAGATCACCCTAAAACCTAAGTCTGTTATTATTTTCCTCAGAATAATTGACTGCATGCAATACTCTTAGGATTTTCTGAGAAAATTTAAAAGGCAATTTTTCCACCTGGGCATTGATCTCATCTTCTGAACCATAACACAATCATATGCTTCTCTTGTGCCTACCTCTTTCATTTCTGCCTCTGTCTGTTGTTTTCCTTTCTGTGTTTCTGTTTCTCTACAACCCCTGCATACCTTAGCTACGCCTTTAATAACTATTTCAAGTGAAAAATTATTTAGGCACATCTAATGAATCTGTATTCTTAAAACATAAGTATTTTAATGTTCAGAATGAACTTGGGAGAACAGAGAGAAAACATACTTGAACATATGCATTTAGGCATATAATACATTATAGGAGAAATTTTTTTTTTGTTGTTGTTGTTGTTTGTTTTTTGTTGTTGTTGTTGTTGTTCCTGATGACTGCTTTGGGGCCTTCACAATACAGTGCAGGTCCCCTTGTCATTCCTCATCCTAAGCTACTTCCACCCCTTCTGTTCCCTGTCCCAGCAATATGTGGCTGGTCTCTATGAATAAATTAAACACTTCCCATGCCCACATGTTTCAGAATAATCAGGCCAGTTATTGTGTGTTCCCACTGCTGGGAATGTCTTTTTTTTTTTTTTTTTTTTTTCTTGTTCACAAAAACTATTAGTCTTACAAAGTCCAAGACTCAAATATCAATAACCCCTAAACCTTGAAAGAGTTAAGTCCCTTCACAGTTTATACATTTCTATCACAATATTCATCAGGTTTCCTTTGTGGTGTATTTTCCCTGTGTGAGGTGAGCACTATGTTAGTGGTAAATTATGATATTACTTAACTATGCGAGAAATAGTTACAAACTTAAGAAACATGGAATTGGAAGTTTCTGGCTGTGGGAAAGGGATGACACCACTTTGTTATGACAGAAGAACAGGTGACAAAGAAGATATAGTAATATTTATATAAGGTATAATCATCTGAAGATCTTTTAGAAAGTGTGCAAAAGCAAAAAATCTATAGTTATTGATTTACTTATTTGATCTGAGTCCTACTAGTTTCTCAAGAGCAATAACTATATCTTATTTTTGAAACTTTAGTCCCTGCATGAAACATTAAAAATCAAACAACAGAAATAAGGAAAAAAATGAGACTTTTTCAAGAAAAGAAATTTTTAAGTGTCAGAGCTTCTTTGATGATAACTACTATGCAACTCCAGGCCTGGACAACTTCTATTTCTTAAGGAATATCACAATCCTGGACTGAGACATTTTTCACAGAGAAAGACTGCAAGGAAAATATTTGTGTGTGTCTTTTGCTTAGGCAAATGTTTTCTTCCTTAGGGTATTATTTGAAAATATCCAACATGACAAAATCAATTCACTTCTCTTAATAAATCCTTTTGTTGAGCCTAGAGAAGAGCTGACTTTTCTCTAAGAGCCTTTGGCTTTCATTCCACCAAAACCACACTTAATTAAAACTGAAAAGCAAGGAGCTTTCACCTTTTGGGTCCAACCAGAAAGTGCCTCCAAACATCAAAAAGCTCGACTGATGTTTTAATGAAGCCACAATCGGTGAAGGTACACAATCCCTCCTTGGAGAGATGATGTCGCCATTGGCAAAACAAATTAGAGATGGAAAAAAAAGTTCAGATATTCATGCTGAGGTGAAAAACTGAGCATTTTCTTAGCTTATCACTCCAAACTAGGTTTTCTCACAGTGATTTTATTCATCAATCCTTTGTTTTTTAAATAAAATTTGCCCAAATCCCAAACCCAATGCTTTACATTCTAATATTTCATACTAAGAAATATACTGTTGGGAACTTTGGTCCTCTGAATAATGAGTGAGTGCCTCCTCTAGAGTAAATTCTATAATTTTGAGAATCATATGCTATCCAAGTGATTATTCAACATTTCCTAAGGGCTCTGTGGTTTTCAGAGTTACACTAGTATATTCCTTCTAGTTAAACATCACCTACACAATTTACACTTCGATGATATTTGAGCCTATCTTTGGATACGTAAAGCCCTGGCTCTTTGTTCTTGTCTTCTGATAAGATAACATTTATTTATAAGAAGTCAACTTTTACTAAGAACCTTTGATATTAAAATTTGCTGCCTAACTTTGTCAATGGATTTTTGCAATTTCCTGGGAAAAATGGCTGCAACCTCATGTCCAAGAAGTGGCTTCCACTGAGCTGTTCAAATGATGCACTCTCACATAGTGTTTCAGTCTCTTATAGCACCCCAGACTTGCAGTTGAAACTCAACTTCTCTACCAAATTGTCAAAATCTTTCATCTCTTTGCTTAGATCTTCAAAGATGTATGGCGCTTTCATGCTTTCAGTCATATCTGTGTGGCTTCAAAGATACTCTACCCATTGCATGAGATTCTTGTTTAGCTTTTAAAAAATACTAATAACTGTAATATAATAATGTCTTAAATTTTCTAACCTGTAGAAAAAAAGTCATACACACTGTAGATAGAGGCATGAACATGACCAATTTGATCTCTTTCCTGTTTCTGTCCCAGTGTACTTGATTCATCTATGTTTCTTCATTTAATTATGGGATTTTCTAGACCTCTTATGCTTACCAATTTTCTTCACAAGTTTTCTACTTCCTCCAAAAACATGGACATAATTCTACATAATCCTTATTTACAGAAATCATTATGGTAGAATTTTCTGTTTGGATAACGATTTTTTGTGAAAATATTTTGCAAAGTGTTATAAATATTTGTATATCAAAAGTTCAGATGGTAATGGCTACCAGTATGGTAAATGTTCTTATAAATGAAATTGAGGTGCAAAAAGAGAAATAGCTGTTTCCTCACATGGAGGGTAATTTCAGGAATTAATTAATTAGAATATGACAATCAGGCATGGTGATGGACATCTGTAGTCCCAGTACCTGGGAGGCTAAGACAGAAGGACAGCCTCAGCAACATAGTGAGATTCTCAGCAAACTATTGAGACCCTATTTCAAGACAAAACATAATAAAAGGGCTTGGGGTGAAGCTCATTGATAGAATAACTCTGGGTTCAATACCCTGTGCCAAAAAAAAAAAAAAAAATACAACACTTGACACAAATTTTGAAAGATGTCCAATCAGATGCAGAGAAATTGTAGAATTAGCCAAGACTCAAAAGAGAAAAGAGGCATAAAACACACATAAGGGAATGGTAAACTGGATCTCATGGAACAGAAGAATTCAGAGTTTCATGGTAAGAGGTACGCTTGGAAAAGCTTACAAGGACTTGCACCTTGATCCATATGGAAGAACTAGGAGAGGAGCAGTACTGTCCATGAGAGGTGGATGTCTGCTATGGGTCATTGGGGAATGAAAACTTCATCCACAGCCCAATCTGGAGCTACCCACCTCCTACTAACCAGGGAGCTCTAATCATTTATGACATTTAAGTGTAGAAGATCTCTGGTGAGTCTTAGCTCTTTGAAAATGAAACACAATCGCTTTGTAACACGTAAGTTAGCCTTTGAATGGTTAGTCATCTAACTTGTAGATATTTTCAGAAATTTATTAGGGAAGAAAATGGAGGAAAGCCCATACTCTGAAATTTGTATTTTTGCAATTGATGTTGTCATTTACTGTGTCTAATTTAATTTGCATCCCTATCTGAGAAGACAATTTCCTAACTCTTTAATGCAGGCTAACATGCACTAGCAATGGTGATTATTTCAGGGGTAGGAAAATGGCCCAATCACAATGAGATAATCCTGACTCTCTTGATGGGAAGTCTTGGAGTTTCTTATTTTATTTCTTGCTGTACCTTAACATTGAGAAGTTATACAGCTGCAGTAGCGGCCAGCCCCTGGCAGTCACACTGAACCTGAGACCAGAGCCAACACAACTGGAAGCAGAATTGAAATATGAATAGACCTCAATTCCCATTGACTTTTTCCAACCCAGATCCAATCTCTGAAATCTTCCCTTTCCATTAGTTCCACTTTGCTCAGTCATTGTGGGTAGAATTTTCTGCTCTTTGCAAAGAGAATAGTATTCCATGATAAAGAAATTATTCTAGCAACTGTGAAGAAGCTTGTCAGGATTTTAAGTAGGGAAGGCACTTGATCAAATTTAAATTTTTAAAATATCACTCTAGCAGAACTGGGGAAAGCTGGCTGCAGAGTCTGACAGACAGCAAGGAGATAAATGAAGAGAAAAGTATAACAATGTAAGAAAGAAATTATGCAGACCTAAAAGAAGATACCTGTTGAGGAGGTGGAGTGATGGAGAAAGAAAGACGGAAAGATATTTGATGGATGGCTGGATTTGCAGAGTGAAGAAAAACAAGAGTTTTTCTTCCCAGGGTATTAACTTTGACTGGTAAGTGCTGAAGTAATTGCTTTGAATGGGAAATATACATGGGAGAGTAGCATTTAACAGGGAAGAAATGAATTAAGGTTTCAGTGCATGTGATATACCTAGGTAGATAAATCAAGAGAGAAAGTGCCCATGCCTATCTGAAACTGAAGTTAAAAGTTTGGCCTGGAGCTTCACATTTGGCAGTAATTAATGAAATAGTCCAAAGCCATGGACATTGATGAGTTAGCCAATTTAGTGTGTAAGAGAGGACTGGGTCCAGCAGCATGGAGGCATCAATAATTAGAAGCAAAGAAGCTGGGCGTGGAGGCTCATGCTTGTAATCCCAGCATTTGGGAGGCTAAAACCGGATGATCTGGGTTCTCAGCCAGCCTCAGTTACCTAGTGAGGCACTCCACAACTTAGTGAGACCCTGTTTCAAAATAAAGAATAAAAAATAGGGCTGAGGGTATAGCTCGGATGTAGAATGCCCCTGAGTTCAATTCCCAGTACTGCAACAACAACAACAAATTAGAGGCAAAGAAAGACAATCTAGTAGAAGAGGCAGAGAAAGAAAATGATCAAGAAATGGGAGAAGAACCAGGAGATACTATGTCATAGAGTCCTAGGAGGAGATTTTCAGAAAGCAAAATGTCAACAGCATCAACTGTGACCTGGAGACCCCAAATAATGAGCATTTCTTTCCTTGCTATAGCACTGTTCATAGAAGTACGAGAAGATATTTAATTTTGGAGATTCAACGTGAACTTAGGAAGCTGACAGAGAAGACTATTGTTTCCCAGACACTTAAAGAGGGTGAGTGCCTACAGCAGTAGTTTGCCTTAAATGTATACGAGCTAGGGGTAGAGAGAGGCAGGGGAATCTGATGTGTAGCATTTGCTCATTTCCCTCAGGGGGATCATTTTGATTTACCAGTGTGACATTAATGAAAGCAAAGCTGGGAAGAGGTGCTCCTCACTGCCTCTCAGGAGCCACACTAGTTTGGGCTGGCTGTAGCACAGAAAACTATGGAAAATAACCCAGAAGCAGGTGATGGGGTGAGCAGAAAACCAAAAGAAGTGGAAACTCTAAGAAAAAAATGCATAAACATTCCACAGGGAGAACCAATAACATTCCTGGAGAGAATAGATAAGATCAAGTGTGTAGATGGAAGGATGAGCCTGGTTCAGAAAAGAGGAGAAAAGCTCATCTAGAGGCCTGACCAAAGGTGCTCATGAATGCAGGCAGAGAAAAAGCTTGTAGTGTGGATATGAGAAACTGCCATACTTAAGAAGAAGCAAACTCATGGTCTCCAATTCCTTTGAGAGCTGGGAGGCAGGATCCATTTGGTTGGTAGTCAGACGATGAGAAGGACAGGGTTTTCAGAGGATAGAAGAAATTGTGTGGGAAATGGGAGTAGAGGAAAATACTAAATACATATAATGAGCATGAGTGTGTCACACACACACACACACACACACACACACACACATACACACACACTCCAGGTTCTATCTTACCCACTAGACTGAAGTTCCTGTAGAGAAGTGATGATTGTATTGGTTTTGTTCCCCTGATATATATTCTAGCACTTAGCTGCCTGTCAATATTAATCTGCCTGGTAGTAGGTATGTACATAAGTAGATCACTTGAATAAATGAGGAAATCAGTATGGCATTTCTAAGAGAATGTACTATTTTAAATGTCTTCCTTGTTTTTCTTGATCTTATTAAAGTCTCATTCATCTGAATTTATATAACATGTTTATGAAGTTTGTCATTGTTTTAGACATCTTAGAGAATTTACTTGTAAAATAATGACCTTACTTCCAAGATGCAAATCTAAATAAAGGTGGTGGATATAAAAGAGTTTATATGCAGAAGTGACTTCATAAAAAATATTGGAATCCCCCTTCTTTTTTATTAAATAGGTAAAATAGAACTTTTAGTAGCAACAATTGAAATATTTTCAATGCTCTTGGGTCAGATAAGATGTCTAAGCCTGGTTTATCTTAATGTCCTCATACACTGCATTTATACTGGCCATTTCCCGCATTATGAATAATGCAAGTTTACCTAATGTACCTTTGAGATTACAGTAATATTTGCTATAAATGCTTTGCAAATATCAGTACATGCTGAGTAATACAGAGGCCTTAAGAGAAAAAGTTTGAAATTCTAGCATTACAGTAGGTAATATAAATTGAAGTCCCTGCTTCCTTTTGGGTTTCTTCTTGCTTTATATTCTTCATTCATTTGTTTGTTCGTTCATTCTTTCATTCATTCATTCATTATTCATTGCATATTCAAATATCTCATCTATGAAAGGCATTGGTCTACATACCAAGAACACAACAGGGAGCAAGGAAAAAGCTGTTGCCCCCATGTGATTTATGTTCTAGTGGAGGAAAAAGGCAACATGATAATAAAAGGATATATAAAATTAAGAAATCATAAATGCTATGAATAAAAGTAATGCAAGCAAGGAACTGGAAATGATGGGGGATACTATTTTAGGAATGGTGATCAGGGAAGGCCTATCTCGAGAGGTGACACTTAAATAGAAAATATAAAAAGGAAAATGTTAAGCTCTTTTCCAAAGTCTTTATGGATTTTAATTTTAAAGTTGTACCAAAACTAAAAGCAGGGGAGCCAGCAGCTCAGGTAAGATTTCTAAAGCACTATTATCATACATACCTTTGCTTTTTCAAATCTCGTAACAAAAAGATAATTCAAATGTTTCCTGGTGACTTGGGGTGGCAGGTCATTATTATGATGTATTTAAATCAGAAGCTTCCACCCCCCTCTCTCCCACTAACAGTTGCTCCAATCATGACCCATCAGTTCACTGTTGCTAACCACTATGGTACAGAAATCAGCTCTATGGTTAAAAGGATTCGGGGCACACAGTTAAAACTCTTTGAATGGTAACTGTGAGCCTTGCCTATAGAAGAGCTTTTGGTTAGAGGCTTATAAGAATTCTTTCATCAGCTTAGAAACTTGTATTTTGTAAAATGACTTTAGGAAGGGGGCTATATAAGTAAAAAAATATATTATTTATATATTTTCTCACAAAACTAACATTTATTGATTTGTACTTATATACTATAATAGATTTATATTTATGCATAATATTTATACTATTTCCTATATTTTGAAATTTGTTCTAAGCACTTTAATCTGAGCCTTCAAAAGCTAATCTTTCTGCCTCAGTTTTATTTTCTATAGAACAAAGAGAGTAGTAGTACTTCCTCAGGGTTTACTAATAAATTTATACTAAATATTATACTTAGTAGAGAAAGAGTATGTTTTTATCAGAAGGAAGAGAAAATAATGCATTAAGACCCTGAAGCTGAAATAAATTCCAGGGTTGTAGATGCCACAAGAAGGCCAGTAGGACACAATGTTAAATATGTATATCTAAATATACACACTGTACATGCTGTTCTCCAGAATGGTTATTGATACATGCAATGAGGAAATAACCGCCAAATATCAATATTTCAAATATTTTGCTCAATGTAGAAGCAGAAAAATGTAAATTCGTCATTAAAGAGAAACATGAAATCCAAAATATGAATCTTTTTTTAATACTTAAAGAAGCAACTTTAAGAAGAAACTAGAATAAAAATCATTTTTGTTTGTTTAGATCATACATTTAATTCCTTCTTCTGATGAAAGCAACTTGAGTGGACAGAGAACTCACAACTCTACTTGCTAATAATTAGACTGAGATCTGATACTAAGTGTGAGAGAGAAATAATGTGAGAATAGGCAAATACACACTTTCTCACCAAATAGTAAATCTTTGTATAGTTATTAAGGACAAAAAATGTTTTATAGAGTAATAAGTTATAAAGCATGAATTTAGGAGATAATGACAGTTCATGAAATATACTTGTAAATTATTTCAGATATAACTAAACTTATAATGAATGCTCTAAGATTTCCCATTGAAGAGTCCACAATTTGTTCTAAATCTATAAAACATCAGATTAGCGGTTAGTTATTTCGATGGTTATTATAATTTTATGTCTTTATTATGTAGGATTTTAAGAACTGAAATAAAAGTTATTTTTATAATGTTTACAGTCAGATAAAATTCTGTTTGTATTTCAACATTAAAAAGATGATTAATTTACGATTGGAACTTCATATATGTGGAATATGTTAGTTTTTCCATTATAACATGAAGAAAAAGATGTGAACTCAAAAACATTTATGTTTGGAACTCTAAGACATTTGAGACTGTAAGAAATTTTGACAATGTTTAACTAATCTTTAAAGCCAGATTAATAGGTTCCTGAGAGTTTGTTCCAAAATGGGAACTTCTTCTGGGTACAAAGTTACAAAGATGATGGCTTAGAAGATTGGGTTCTGCTGTAGGATGGTGCCCATAGCTTGTGTGTGTGATCCTGGGCCATTCATTTAATAATGGCAGACTCAGTCTCTACTTGTGGAACAAGGAAGTTGAACTAGATCATCTAATTTGCGGCATAATAAGTGAAATACTTTATAATATATCAAGTACTTCCTGACTTTTCTTCCCTCCCTCTATATTTATTAGTTTATTCTGGTTTCACATTTTATATAAGCTCTTACTTCCAGTTTTCTCATTTTAATCAGTAAGCCCATATCATGTACAGAACATGTCTAGGTTATAAAATCATTTCTTCATAATAATAATAATTTCTTCTGAACTGTTTTCATTTAATAATATGCCATATAATATAGATATTTTGGTCTTAAAAAGCACAATTAAAATCTCATCTGAGAATGACAAGAATATTCCTGTGTTATGTTTGTGCTTCTATGTTAATTACAAAACTAAATATTTTAAGTCATGCTTTATAGTTCAGAGATATTTCACAATCAGAAAACTGACTAAGCATAGAAGCTGATGCTAAAATTACACTTGCAAAATATAAATACAATTTTACTTACTAAGGATTCATAATATCCTATCATCGGGTCATAGTCAATTGTTTAGCCAAATTTGAATTAGCCTCCATGTCTAAGTGGCTCTTCATAATGGCATAAGCCGTTGGTTTATGTCAACATTTCCAGGTCATTAAGGAGTCATTATGGTCCAGGATTTATGATATAAAATACTAAGAGGTTTTCCAATCTGCTACAGTGCCAACAATTCTCCTATTTAATATTCATCTCCTAAGGATCACATAGTAATTAACCAAAAATAAAGTACTTTCAGAAGAGAAAGTTGATGTCCATGTTCTAGGGCTTGTCATTGCCCTCACTTTAAAGTAATAAAATTTTGGAGGTGAGGACAACAAACTGCCTTCTAAATTATTGAAAGTTGAATGACAAACTTGATTGCAATGCATCAGTTTGAATTTTGGCACAAGTCTAAATTTGAAATGTGAAGGTGAGGCAACAATGTATTACAAAGCAATTGGTGGATTAGTGATGCCTGGATAATCCCTGAAGGACCAGATTCAAGCCCACCATCCTATATATGGTGACTCAAAAGACTCTCATCTAGAGCACCCTAATGGAACATACTCAATGTCTGTCTCTGTCATTGGAATTGCTGGATTCCTCCAATAAAATTGCTGTTCTTCCCTACACCAGACAAAAAACGTCTCAGTGTCCTTGGGGAGCCATGAAATGCTAGACAAACCTATCCTACCCTATGAACCAGTCAGTGTGCACCTGGCCTGACCTGGAGATACTGTGATCTCTCTATTTCCTTTTTGTACACCATCCACCCCTGCTTTCTTCCCAATGGCATTAAAGTCCGCCTTTACAGTTATATGTCTTCTATATCTATGTTATCTGGACAAAAACTCAATCTTTTAAGAGAAAAAAAAGACAAGATATTTAACCTAGTTTTAAGTTTTGACCCACAGATTTAGTACTTAGATCAGGAGTAAAATAATCCAGGAATCATTTAGTTCAAATTAGAACCTCTGATTTTACTTTAGCAAACTCTGTAAGGAAGTGACTATAACCATACAGGTACAATGGGCAGAAAAAGGGACAGTAGAAGGAAAGGTCCAGATTGTCATGTCCATAGAGAAGAGTCTGACGAAGGCCCAGTCTTTAGTTCTGGACATCCAAGAGGGTAGAATAATCTTGAGTATAACAGTAAGTATTCATTCAAATATTTTTGAGCATTTACTACATACCACTATTCAGCTTGGGATATCCAGAAATAAAAGACAACATCTGATCTCAAGGAACTCAAGATGCCAGTGGAAGTTGGCTAAAATTGTCCTTATCACCTCTCATATTAGCCTTCCAATTCCTTAACACATGACTTGATTATAAATTCCAATGTCCAAAAACAGTTATTACTTATTTTATGAAAATAAGAAGCAAGTAGATGTGGGATGGGAAGGAGAAGGGTAGATACACACATGTATACCATTTTTCTCTAAGAAATAAATATAAAACAGAGTACCAAAAGCTTTTCCTTAAAGTTATTTAGGAAATATAACTGGGCATAGCGGCACAGGCCTGTAATCCCAGTACTTGTGAGGCAGAGACAGGAGGATCTACAGGTTCAAATCAGCCTCAGCAACTTAGCAAGGCTCTCAGCAACTTAGCAAGACCCTATTTTCAAATAAAATTGGACTGGGGTGGGGGGTATAACTCAGAGGTAGAATGTACCTAGGTTCAACCCAGAACCCCCACCAAAAGATATTCTATGCAGTGTTTCTTTTTACCAATTACAAACAATAACAAAAAATTTTGTTAAAGTGGCATTTATAGCATTTCTTTCTGCAGCTCATCACAACTAATTTAAAGCCATCATTTATTATTCACATTTTTACAAAAATACAAAATCTACTTAAAATAATTTTATAATTTATTTCAAAGATAACTCTGAGACATTGAAATTGCATCCAGTTTGCAAAGAAATCAAATGTATCTGTGTAAGCATTTCAATGACAAATTAATCAATGGCAACAAAAATTTTAATTGCTAAAAACATTTGAAGCAATTTTTTAAACATTTCATTTTAATCAACTAATGGAAAATATCGAATCATAACTACATAAAGTTAATTTTAAATGTTTTGTTGATAGTAGACAATTAGAATACATTAATGTTTTTGTCACTCGATGTTTGCTTAAGAGCAGAAGATAAAGGAACACTTAAATATTTATAAAGTAGGGCAAATAGTATTGGAGTAGTAATTAGTTCATATACAAATGAATAGCAAGCAGGTCTTAAGATAGACATTTATGGCTTTGAAGGGATTCAGAGAAACTTATCAACACTAACTCACTGTACTAGGCAAACAAGAGTTACCAAACTCTAAAAGATATTTACAATGGACTTCAGTTCATTTTAGTACTTCCTATTTTTTTCCTGTTGACTAACATTTTTAAAACATTCTGGTCACCACATACTAAGATTGACTTATGGAGATCAGAGAATTATTACTTTGTAGTCTTTAGAAGAAGTTTCTTAGAAAAGAAAAAAAAAAGCTAAGTATTTTTTTGCAGAAAAAATGCCCCTAATGAATTTTAGTATGATCAAATTGCTCTGATCAAAAGTTTCAATGTTCATCCAGATGGTCTTCATATGTGGATGTCACAACTGATAACCTTAGCAGCTGTAATTGGTGACCTACAGTTACCATGCTGGTTCTCTCCAATGCAGGGAAGACGGGTCTTATGAAGACAAGTTATAATCCAAGAGGAATACTACATGCCCATTAGTCGCAAGTTTCATTCATTAGGAAAAAAAAAAACAAAAAATAAACTTATACCATGAGATGGATTTTTTCTCTTATAATCCTACATGTGAACATGTTTTCCTTTTTAAAAGCATCTAAAATTGTTTTCAGTTGAAAGAGGTTGATTAGAGAAAGTATTAAAAGTGTGTCACAAAGCCACTGCACTTAGCCCAGTAGTTGCATCGAGCAACACTTTAATACCTAGCACCCTTGGGTGAAAAAGTTCCATCCAGTGAGGCCTCTGCACTACCCCACTGTGAAACTGAACTGAAGCAAATGCACGAAGAAGCCAATTTTATGTTGAGGTGAGGCACTTGTCCTCATGCAACACTATCTGTTACAAGACTTCACCTAGGTGCCTAGCACTGTGTTAAGTACTATACATTCAAGTCAGATAAAAGTATCAACTTTAAATTCTTCAGTCTAATGGGAGAAAAGTAGAAAGCTGTGAGTATAGTGGCAAGAAATGCAAAACAGAATCCATTTCAAGCTTGTGGATAGATCACAGGGCAGATCTGAGAAGTGTCCAGGGCCATGGAGATGGGGAGATGTCAGAACATGGCTAAGATTTGCTTAAACTTAGTATATGCTAAATGCTTTGGTGAATGTTACATACAATTTTTCTTATTTATTCCTTATGAAACAAGTCTGTAATGCAGATACTATTTTGATCTGTTAATTACAGATGAAGAAAGTAAGATACAGAGATGTACACTGACATAGATGCACATGGATGCCTGTACTACCCAGCTCATAGGTAGGACTATGATTTGATTATAGTTCCTAGCCTCCAGAGCCTATGCCTACTGTTAAAGATCACTAAAATAAGGAAATTCTGCAGTTCCCCCAGTAGTTGAGAAGGTATCACTAATCAGTTATGTGTTTCAGGGTGATGATCCTGACCCCAGAGACAAACCATAAAGCAGGCAGAATAACTACAGGGCCAAACTGGTCATCCTGGCTGGAAATAATGAAGTTGTGAATATTGGCAGCAGAAATTAAAAAGGGCAATGGCCTTGCCAGAGGATTAATTCAACTGAAGATATTGAAATTTCTAAATAATAACTAGGGAATAAGAACTCTGCTTTTGATAATTGTGTATTTACATTAAATATCCTGGTCTAAAATGATGGTAGGTGATGAGAAATCTCGTTATGGTACAATTCTTGCCTAAGGATCTTCTTTTTTTCCTATTACTTGTTTTCTTTTAGCCTTTCATTCTTGTCTCTAAAATAAATTTTTTACTCTTTCCCTATATGAATTTCCAAAAGCAAGCTGACCAATATTGAGTTTTAACATATTCCCAAATAACCAGCTTCCACAGTAACTTCCCAAAGATTTACAAGAATATAGTTGAAGCCTGGTGTGGTGGCACACGTTTGTAATCCCAGCATTTGGGAGGCTGAGACCGGAGGATCTGGGTTTGTGGTCAGCCTCAGCTACATAGTGAGGCCCTCTGCAATTAGTGAGACCCAGTTTCAAAATAAAGAATAAAAAATAGGGCTGGGGATATAGCTCGGGGGTAGAATGTCCTTGAGTTCAATCCTCAGTACTGCAAAAAAAAAAGAATATAGTTGCTCCTACTTTGCTTATTAAATTTATCTTTAGCTTTTAAAATAGGATTTTTAATCCAAAAGGATTTTAAACAAAAATAAAAAATAAACATATCTAATCTTCCCCTTAATTGTGAAGCAAAAAAAAAACAAAAAAAACCTAACCCACAAAATGATTGTATCATATACTGTCCAAAGATTACTATGTTTGGTGGAACTCGCATCCTATCTCCTGGCACTTTAATGCTTCAAAGAATGAAGCTTGATAGGACACACACAATACATATGATTTACTCCAATTTCACTAGTTTGTATTTCTCTAGGTGTTCTCAGCAGGCAACAGTTAACTGAAGACATGATAGCCCTTTGAGCAGAGGTAAAAACATGTCCTTACTTCTTAAGGAAAGTTATATCTGAGCTGCCTATGTTTCTTAGAGATTTAGATCATCACCTTGAAAGTAGTTCTAAAATGTAAGTAAATAACATGAAGATTTAGAAGTCACTGCCCCTTGGCTTCACAAAGTACTGAGTTTGATATTGTTGTTGTTGATCTTGCATCTCTATTCATGGAATTTCACCTTTCCTGCCTCAGTGAGGCACTCAACCCAAGCTAGCTTCCTATCTCTCTGGATGAAGATTTAATTTATCCAGGGATATGCACATGGCTCAGAACAGTCAAATATGTTCCTCCCATGGAAATTATCAACATTAGGGGGGAGAGAATCATGAATCATAGGCTCTTCTGTGAACTGTTAGGTGTGAGGGCCTATAGTCCCAGGACTGACAGTGGGCTAATTTGCTGCCATGTGCTGCCTGAAAAATTATGCTTAAGTCAGTAGTTAGTAAAGGTTAGAGAGATAAACAGCAAACTCGTGGTATCATTTCAACCCCTGGATCCCCTGGGTTTGAATCAACCTACCTCCTTGATGTTTCCCATTCCTATTTCAATAGGCTACTTTGAGCTGGGTTTCTGCCACCTGCAACTATTAGAGTTCTGTTCACCAGTGCAAGAACATTATTTTCATTCCTTTGAAACAGAAAATAACATAACACTTTGTTGGTTGGTTGGTTGGTTGGTTGGTTGGTTGGTTGGCTGGTCGGTTGGTTTGGTACTGGGATTGAACCCAGGAGCACTCTACCTCTGAGCCACATCCCTGCCTATTTTTTTATTTTTTTATTTTGTGAATTAAAAAATCTTGATAATTGTTAGGGCTGGCCTTGAACCTGCAATCCTCTTTTCTCAGCCTCCCAAGTACTAGGATTATAGGTGTGTGCCACCATACCTGGTTAGAATACTGGTTTTAAAAAGGTGTATTGTATAGTGAACTAAATTTATATTTTGCTTATCAATGGATTGGCTTGAATTACAAGCTGGTACTCATAATTCTTATGGCACAGAGTAACCAATTATTAGAGAAGCTAGAGGTACAAAGTCAAGTAAGTTTTCTTTTTAGAAAAAAAATTATGATGTCAGTGAACCAGACTAAAAAGAATTGTCTCAAAACTCCCATGATGTCCCTGTATTCCTGCCCACTATCTTTCTGTGTTTATTTCATATCACCCTCCTCTGCTCACTTTGCTCCAGCTAAACTGCATTCTTCATGCTTTTCTAGTGTTTCTAGTAGAAATCTGAACTTTTCAACATTTAAAACAATGTAGAGAGCTGCATTTAGCCAGGCACATTTCAATGCAGATGATGGAAAACATGAGTGACTGTATTTCATGAATTATGCATTGTATCAGAATCTCATTTGGTAAGCATCCTGACCTCTGCTATTTCTGTGCTGGTGTATGCTGTACTCCCAATTAATCAGAAAGTAAATTAGCATGGTAGATAATAGATAACACTAGAATAAAGACAGGAGGTTGAAAACCCTTATAGTAATTTAACATTTAAAAGCATGAAATTAGTTTTGAAATGAAAATGAAATCAAAGAGCAGAAGTAAGAAGTAACCTCTCCCTGGTTCAAACTGTAATTTTTAAGAGGACATGAAATTGCTCACTGTGTTTTGATTCTCCACAAAGTAGTTCATTTACTTTTGAAATACTTTGTGGAGAATCAAAATGCAGAGAGAAATGAGTTGATCGATGTAGGTCCTTCATTCAAACTGAATATAGCACATTATAAAAGAATCAAGGGGTTAGCTGTAGAAGAATAATTTCAAGTTACATTTCATTATTGAAATAACAGGCAAAAGTTTTCATCACAGATGGGAAAGTAAAACGATTATGTATCTGTACTTAAGAATTTTCCTAAAAAACTAATTTAATGATTTTTCTCATAAGGTACTAATTATATATTAGTTATTAAATGTTTTTCCTTTATAAAGTGCATTCTTTTCTAATAAAGTTTTTAGTAGAGAAATTAATAAAGAGATAGTTATCTCATAGAAAGTCTGACAAAACTCCCATGATGTCCCTGTATTGCTGCCCATATCTTTCTGTCTTTATTTCATATCACCCTCCTCTGCTCACTTTGCTCCAGCTAAACTGCATTTCTCATGCTTTTCTAGTGTTTCAAGCAGGCTCTGATTTCTTGGCCTTTGCACTTGCTGTTTCTTCTGCCTGGAGGGCTCTTTGCCAATATTCACAGGGTTCCTTCTCTTCTTCCTTCAAGTTGTGCTCAAATATCATTTTTTCAAGAAGGCCTACTTTGACCTCTTTATTTAAAGTTTCCCCACAGCACCTCTTAATTCCTCTTACCCAGATCTACCTTTTATCACATTGTAATAAATTATGTCATTTAATTTTTATAAGGTGTTGGCTGTTCTCCATCTCTTCCTCCTTCCCCTTAATCTTTGAATTTTATTTATTCTGCATTCCCTATACCACAAAAAATAGGCAGAAATCTGTTTATTGTATTCACTGATATATCCCAGGCAGTCAGAGAGGTGCATCATAGATATTGCATAGGTATCTGTTACGTGAAAAATAAAAGGTTGAATATGATAATGTTGAATGAAAGTCAATGCCATATGTAGCTCACTAGTTTGTAACTATAATTATAATCACCAAAATGCATAAGAAAACTGATAATTGTGTATAAGAGGAAAAATTTTCAAATATTATAATTAGGGCTCAAAACATATACCTGGGCAAGAGGTAAATAGAAGCACACATCAGTATTCATTAGTTTAGAACAATCATAAGAAGAGGGAGAAAGGGAAAGAAAAAAAGGGTGACAGGGTGGGAAAGGGGAAGAGGAGAAATCCTGCCACCCCTATGTTGTCAATAATCAGAGGTAGCTATGGAGATCAGTGTGGAGATTCCTTAGAAAACTGGGAATGGATTCACCATATGATCCAGCTATACCATTCCTGGTTATCTTTCCAAAGAGGTTGAAGCCAGAGAACTACAGTAATATATGTATACCTATGTTCATAGCTGCACAATTCACAGTAGCCAAATTATGGAATCAACCCAGGTGTCCATCAACAGATGAAGGATCACAAAACTATGAGAAATACATATAATGGAATTCTACTCAGCAATAAAGAAGAATAAAATGATGTCATTTGCAAGAAAATGGAAGGACCTGGAGAACGTTGTGTTAATCGAGATTAGTCAATCAATCACAGAAAGTGAAGGGACATATGTTTTCTTTAATATGTGCAAGCTAAGGAGTAATTGGGATACCAGAGGGACTCAAAATAATGGAAGGAGAAATCTCAGTGGAGCCAGGGGACTGGTCTAAGGGAAGGTGAGGGGGAAGAAGACTGAGGTTCATTATTGGAAATACATCGACTGTGTGTACATGTATGAAAATTCCAATATCAGTCTCAGTACTCTGCATGGGAAGGAGAGAGATGGGGAGGTAGGGGGGCACCAAGTGCTGTTTGCATGTATGCCAATGTCAACATGATTTAAATTATGATGTGAGACTACAATGCACCAATAAAAGTACATAAAAAAGATGAGAGGCAATGTCTATGACATAATTACCTAGTGGTTTAGATAGTTTTTTTTATTGCTGTAACCAAAATGCCTATCAAGCACAATTTAGAGGAGGAAAGGTTTATTTGATTCACAGTTTTAGAGGATTCATCCATAGTTGGCTGTCACCAAGGCAGAAACTGAGGTGACAAGAGATGGTAGAGGAAAGCTACTGAATTCACCATGGCAGGAGCGAGGGAGGAAAGGAGAGAGGAAGGGAGGGAAAGAAAGGGGGGGCAAGGAAAGAAATAGTCCCCAAAGCCACACCCTCAGTGATCTACCTCTTCCAGCCACGTCTCACTTCCAAACTTGACTGCATTGCTAACACATGAACTTCTCTGAGGAACATTTTATATCCAAACCACAACACTTGGAGAATAACTAGAAAACCTATACTTTCAGTAATATGGTGGACTGAACTAAATGAAACTTCCTGATTCCTGTTACAAACATCCAGAGATGATGGACAAAATATAACAGTACCCTCAGGAGCTGTGGCTGCAGGTCTAGCATACAACACAGGATCCAATTACAGGCAGAGTATCTGATCCATAGTGGGATAGGGATGTGGAAAAAAGCTGGAATACAGGCCAGCCCAATAAAGCTACAATTCTCAAAGGGTATGCTCTCAGTGGAAGCAGAAGCAAGGCAATGCTATCCATCAGTCCATGAAAGTGACAGAAAGCTTGTTTCTATCCAGAGTTCAAAACCGAGTAGGGAAAGAAAGGCAGAAATAGAGGGAAACATCTTTAGTAAAAAAATAGAAACCCCAAATTTGTCCACTTATGGGTGTAGAAACCAGATGACAATGAATGGAGAATTCAAGACTCTTGAAGTTGAAAAACAAGAAAGCCAGCATTAGAAGATGATGGAAAATGCCTTTTTAAAATACTTAGGCTCCTGGTTTTCTCCAAATAAGACAGCCGAGTTTCCTCTGAAATTAGTATTTTATTCCAGCACAAGAAGTAATATAAATAGCAAGATAAATTGTAGAGAAATGTTACATAGAAGAAAGCTCAGAAATAATGAGGACCCTCATGGAAAAGATTAAAGTTGAGATAGAGGCAAAGGATGAGCTATCTCTGGCTTAGAATAAAACAAAATTTACTAATCAAAAGTAAAACTCAACTGCCCTTTTACCCTTTTTAAAATCTACATTGACCAGAGAAAGAGCCAATGTGTCTTGCCAGAGGTAGAAATTAGCTTAGAAAATAAGAACCATCTTTTTTTTTTTTTTTTTTTTTTTTGGCAGTACTGGGGATTGAACTCAGGGGCATTCTACCTCTGAGCTATACCCCCAGCCCTATTTTTTATTCTTTATTTTGAAACAGGGTCTCACTAAGTTGCAGAGGGCCTCACTAGGTAGCTAAGGCTGGCCGTGAACCTGGATCCTCCAGTCTCACCCTCCCAAATGCTGGGATTACAAGCGTGCACCACCACGACCGGCAGAACCATCTTTTTAAAAATATATATTTCTTTCTTACACTTTCTTGTGTCTTACCAGAATCATGCTGCAACCAAGACTAACATTTAACATCCATGCCAACACAAGAAAATTTGCCTAACCCAAAGTATTCGAATGCACAATGCAGTTACCATTTTCTACTTCAACACACTAGGAGTTTTTCCATTACTCCAACTATTTCACCTTGGGAATTCTCCTTGGATGAGTGAGGGATGGAGAGACACATGTGCAGAAGAATTGCACTTTTTTTGACAGATGTCACAATAACAGCAATCTTATAATTGCCAGCAGTCACAGTCAAAACATCCAACCTGCCGGGCGTGGTGGCGCACGCTTGTAATCCCAGCATTCGGGAGGCTGAGACCAGAGGATCCGGGTTCGCGGCCAGCCTCAGCTACCTAGTGAGGCACTCCGCAACTTAGTGAGACTCGGTTTCAAAATAAAGAGTAAAAAATAGGGCTGGGGGTGTAGCTCGAAGGTAGAACGCCTCTAAGTTCAATCCCCAGTACCGCAAAAAAAAAAAAAAAAACATCCAACCAAACCTAGTGCAATCCAAAGATGGCAAAGCAACTGACTTTAGATATATTTCTTATCCCAGGGTCTAAAAGATGACTCACTGGATGACAACTGGTGGCTATACATACATCTCTTGTCTACTCTAAATATATAAGCAACAAAAATGAATTGCACATAGAGAACATCATCTAAAAGTATTTCTCTACAGATCCTCATATACAAATGCTTCCACTTTTAAAGGAAATTTTATCTTTTCGAAAACTTGATTAAAAACATATTCATTTTTATAAAAAGCAAATCTATGCATAGTTGTATAGAAATGGAAATGTAAAATATATTCTAAGATTTTTCTCTTTATGAATATTTTCCTAAAACATTCAGATCCAAGTAAAAAATAAAAACAAAGTGAAATAAATGTGACTGGCAGATTTAAAGTTTATTCAAGAGTAATTTGAAATAACAACCAACTATGATAATGGACCACATGTCCTGGGCATCTAGGGGAATACACAGCAAGTGCAGCAACCCTAGGTCATTGCCAAGCTGAGGAACCCAAGCACAGGAAAGTTATTTGATAAAGGTGAATAGCACAGTTGGGGATCAAAAGCCTGGAAAACTCTCTCGGCCTTGGGCTGTTAACCATTACACAGTGTTATCTCCAAATGCATTGTAGTGTTTCTGTAAGAAAAAATATATATATAAATAGAGAAAGATAGAGGACTAGAGGCATTCAGTATTTACCAGTTGCTCCATGAGACTGAACCAAATGAACAGGTGTGCAGCTCTATGATGAAGCAGGGGAGCTGCAGGAAAGCACTAGAAGGCAACTAGCAAGAGTCAGTGCCCGGGGGAAATCCAGATATACTGAGGTTTTTTTAGAATAATAAGAGCAATAATAAGAGAAATAAAATGCACAAGCACCAAACACTCTGGGGCTCCCTAGGGGAGGGGAAGCACTTCAGTGAGCTGACGGGGAGAGTCACAGTCTTCTCTAGGAAGGTAGACTCTACTACCAAGCTCCTATGGAATCTGAGCAGATAGGAGCTCTGATTCTACACAGTGAACCTGTGCAGAAGAGAGTCAAATTCAGACAGTGCTGTAATGGGGAGCCATGTTAAGAAGGGCCCCAGTGTTTGGAATTACTGCCAGAGATCAGAGAACCCTGCATTTTTTATATTTCTAAAATCCGAGGCCACTTGGTCAGTGGGCACTTATCTGGAGAGTCAGATTGGGCCGAGGAAAATGATTGTGACAAAAGTCCATTGAGAACTTCAGGCAGTGGGAAGTTCAGTTCAATGGATGAAAGGAAGGGGAAGGCACCTTCCACTTAAACTTGAGGCTTTAAACTTTGTGATAGAGAAAGGGACTAGCTGTGCGAGTATACTTGAAGGGGCTGGGGCTGGGAGCATGCAGCTGGCCCTGATGGAATGCTTAGTGTCTACAGCCCCCCACCTCTTCCATGAACATCCCATCAGCTGGGTCAGTTCCATCATACTTGGAGGTGTTCAGAGGATGTACTGCTGTAGCTTGGACATCTGCCACAGCCTCAAGTGCATTGACGGAAGGTCTTGGGATCAAGGGTGCACAGTCCAAATAAGTCATCAGGTTCAGTGGACAAGAATGTAGACAGGTGGCCCCTACTCCACCCATGACCCTGTCTGCAGGTACACAAACCAGAGGCATGGGGAGTCAATCTCACCCTGGAAAGACAACTCTGCCTTAGTTCTGGAGGGTAGGCAAGGAGGACTGGAGCTCACCTTGCAGACTGCCCTGATTGGCTTCATCTGTTTAGGCTGGAGTTGAGAGGAGCACACTGGATTTCAGCTGAACATCTCAACACCCCACCATCCCTGGTGAATTCCAAAATTAGATTGTCAATAAGTACCCCACAAGATCTGGTGGGTTCCAAATTTAGAAGTCCAAGAAGCATCTCCATTTTAAACACTGGGCAAGGAGGGCTCTTGAGTTTTTGTTTGCTTGGTTTTGCTTTTGCTTTTATGGTGTTTCATGTTGCTTTGTTTCATTATTTGTGTTTCCTTCATAATTTATCTAATATGTTTTGCATTTTTAAAATTATTTAATTGTATTTTTATCCTTTCTTCTCTCCCATTTTAATTTTCTTCCCTCCTGATTGCTCTTTCTTCCTTCTCATTCCTTTTCTCTCCTCCCTCTCACTGTTTTGTTTACATTGTAGCACTAATTTTCTTTTCATTAATGCCTGATCTTTTAGCTTAGTCTATAATATTACTTCCTTTCTTTTCTTTGGTTAGTGGAGCTGTGGAGATCATTTCCTCTTATTTATTACACATTGACCTGTGGTTTGCTTTCAAGTTATCTCTTTTACTGGTGGTTGTTCTTTCAAGGTGTTATTGTCGTCTTTCAAAGTGGTGCTAGGGATTTGAACCCAGCACTTTGAACACATTGGACGGGTTCTATGACACTGAGCTACACCTCCAGCGCAGGGCACATAATAAGAGAAAGCTGCTCAATATAAAGACCCTCTTGTAACAGTGAAATAGATGTGCATTGCAACAGATGTGCAAAATATCAACATGTAAAATCAAGAAACATGAGCAAACAAGTCAATAAGATGCCTCCAAAAGTTCATAACTCCAAATGACTAATGATGCTCTTCATGTAACAGTGGCATTTAGAGAAAGGCAGGTGAGGGACCACAACTACCACAGTGCTTTTACAGTCCCCACAGTATCTAAGGACAAGTCTATGTTGCAGTGCACTTGTTGGTGGTGATTTCTAAAATCATTTCTCCTTTTTTATATAAAACTTTCTTTTCAAATAAAATATTACATTGGAACTCAAAATGTGAAACAAAAGCAAAGCTGTTTTTATAGGAGATAGGGCTAGGAGGCTAAAATTATGACATAAAGGTTCTTGGCCTTTTGTTCTTTCCTATGCCTCATATACTGGGCTTTCATATAATAAAGTTTTGTTACTTCTGAGTTTTTATTTAACTGAGTACTTAATATACAAAAAGGCATAAGCTGGGAATGGTGGTACATGCCTGTAATTCTAGTACTTGGGAGGCTGAGACATGAAGATCACAAGTTTGATGGACAGTCTTAGCAACTTAGAGAGGCCCTCAGTAACTAGCAAGATACTGTTTCCAAATTAAAAAAAAAAAAAAATAGGACTAGGGGGTGTAGTTCAGCAGTAGAATACCCCTGGGCTCATACAACTGTAGTATAAATCGCTGTTCTAGAAAATGCTCCTTATGAGGAAAGGTAAAAATAGTTTCTAACATTAATTAAAATGCACTTTGGGGTAGAATCTGGGCTCTGTTACTTTGGTTGGTGGGAAAGCCTATGTGTCTTCTCTATCTCCTCACTCTTAATTCTCACCGCTCACTCAGTATCTTTCGAAACAATCTAACACCATTCAAAAACTGGTTAAAATCTTCTTTGTATTGAGTGACATGTAGGTTTATTGGGGCTCTCTGTGCCTTTCACCCCCAACCTCAGCATCTACCTCCATTAGACCACATGTCATTGCCAGTCCCAGGCCCACCACCAGAGGACCATTCTCAGTATAAAGATTCCATTTCATTAACTGTAGAAAAAACCAAATATGACCAAAAGATAAAACTATGAAATCTATTATATTTTTTCTTTGAAACATGACAATGAACTCAAAATATTTAATATGGAAACCATGTACTTAATGCCAGATGTCCTATCAACAAATGAAATTTTTCATAAATCTGTTTCATAAGTTATGATTTTAAAGTCCCATTATCTAAAAACTATTGCTTTCAATTTATTATTTGTGAAGATAAAATGGATCCTAGATTTGATAAAAATTTGCTGGTGTCACATAAATTGCTATCGATTTTTGTTACTAAATGTTATGCATATTCATCAACACTTTTAGCTCTCAAAAAGGTTGTAATCAAGTAATAACCATTGTGAAGACTGAGAAAAGACGATAAAGGACACCGAAAAAATGAGGGGGGGGGATTACAAAGGAAGAGTCACTTCATATTTATCACCAAAATTATTTGTGGAAAGGAGTATATGCTCAGTAAATTCTTAGCTGATGCAATACTATTTTTCTCTAAATTCTAAATGGAAGGGCATGTTCAAGTATCATATTATAGACAAGGCAATGAAATCATGGGCCCCTGGGACATGCTAAAATGATAAGGTATACACTTTCATAGCTTCCCACTCCTTCCTTTATAAGAAAAGGATTTTTGCTGTTTTGTCTTGCTGAGATAACCCAGAGATAAGAGGGTAAAAACAAAGACATGGATATACCTGGATCTATTAACAGTTCCTGAGGCAGAAATAGGGGGGGGGGGTGACATAGAAGACAATATCTGTGGGAACAGTTGGGGGAAGGAAAGTGGGGAACGGTTAAGAGAGTCTTCGAACATTCTGAAGAGATCTGAGCATTTATGTATAATTTGGGTGAGAGGATTTCCGAAGTCCTGCTGGAGATGTGTGATGTGACAGTATCACTGCATGTTAGCAATTGTTACTACTAGTGCGGGACCTGCAGCCTCAGAGCCAAATTTGTGACAAAGAGGTACAGAGTTACAGGGTCAGGCCCCAAAATGTTCACTTCCCTTGACTGCTCAGCCTCACTCCAGACCACTAAACATCTCCTTTCAAATTTCTATGAATTTGAAAATAAAGGACCACAACCACCCGCAAGCCCTCAGTGCTAAACTTGAGTAAGGACAAAAAATACTGCTGATCTGCGGCTCTTCTTCATGAAAAAGTTATGTTGATTTTTAACTTGGGCTAACCAGCCAATTCACAGATATGCCCGTTGTATAAAAAGAAAGGATCGCCTTTCTTCGCACTGCCCTCCCGGAGACTACTGAGGAGCCCATTTATCTTCAGAGAGTGATTCTCTCAAATACTCCCCCAGAATGCTGCCTAAGGGGAAATGGTTGCAGCTGCTTCTTAATGCGGTTTTTGTCAGGAAGATAAGTTTCCTCATTGAAAGGCTAAATGGAAGAAGAAAAGGCTCCTGCGCACTGTCATATTTCACAAGAAAAAGGCCTTTTGAAATTCCCTTGGAGTTTGATTTTCTCTTACAGACCCAAAGAACTCTAATTGCTCTCCCTCAGGATGGGCAAGATAGGCTTTGTTTCTTAAGTCCCAACCAAGACAAAAAGTTTAATTCCCTGAAAGGCTACTCCTTTTCTGTTAAATTGCTTTCCTTCTGAATATGAAGTTGGCCCATAACTGGTCTGCCTTTAGTGGAATGTAATTTTCTTTACTCAAAGGAAAGACACTGTTCATCCTGTCCTGCGGCTCCGGGGCAGAAGGAGGTTAGCTGGATTTGCTATCTTCTCCTCCAGGCAGGGCTCCACTACCATGTCATCTGCTACACAGAAGACTTTTGGACAGATACCAACCCTAAATTACTTCCACTGGAAGGTTTTAGGGCAATAAGAGCCTGTGAAGCAATCAGTTTCCAGAAAATGGTATGATATAGCTTAGCCAGTTAAATTAATTTCCTAAGAAATCTTTAGGAAGCCTACGGGTTAGGATTAAGACTGTGATTAGAACATGGGAGCAATGTAAATAACCTTGGAACCTAGGAGAAATATCAACTCTTCAAATAGTCCACCCAGTTAAGCAATAAGATTAATATACTCCTACAAAAGGGTAAGATGTTTTGGATATTTTCTCCCTCATTTATTAAAATGTCTGGTGACAACTGGAGATAGATCTATGACTCAATTCACTTATTTATCTCCTTTATCATGCAAGGATCTAAGGATGAAAAGATAAATATTTTGTACATGCTCTCCAAAAACTCAAAAACTAGCAGAAAAGCAAGTATCTTTTAATGTATGCCAAACTGGTGATGTGAATAAAGGAGTGTGTATGTGTGTGTGTGGTCCAATGGGGGGAAAAAAGTAATTTAGCAGGATTCTGAAGAAAGAAGAATGCAAGAAGGCTTCACTAGGGGAGAAATTCAAGCCAACACTTGAGAGGGGTATTTCAAAGAGGTCTGAGGACTGAAAGACTGTAATATATGTGAGAGAAGACAGAGCTGGGTTCGCATAGGGAACAGGGTGAAAGATGGGAGAAGCAGCCAACAAGAGAGACTTTTAGAAGGCCCTGGAGAGCACACAAAGAAGTTAAAGCTTTCTTTGAGGCTCTGAAGAGCTGTCAAAGATTTCTGAGCAATGAAGAAACTTCAAACAAAGCTCTGGACCAGAAAGATTAGCAGGACTTTGCCTTTTGGTTAAATTAAATTTGAAGCAAATGATATTTGCAATATGCATTGCATAACATAGCATTTCTAAAAGCACATTTTCCCTGCAGTTATATTTTAATTAATAGGTCCTAGGGTAAAGACAGGAGATATCGTGACCAATTATTTTAGGCTTTTCATTTAATGTGTGTATTTACAAGGCCACAGGTATCTTTTAAGTTTAACAATTTTGATTCCATCATACTCAAGTACAGTTTCTATTTAAGATGCTTATATGCATCCTGTATACAAAAAAAAAATAGACACAAAATTTATGGAAGAGGGACTAGTATTTAATAATGTAGCCATTATTAATTATCAGTCATTTGGAATGTATTAACTTCATCTTTCCACTTTTAATATGATTTTTGTTATTAATGTTTGCTTGTATCCTCCTTTATGGGTAAAAGAAAGACTGGAATCTTGGTGCATTTTATTTATTATGGATACACGCAAAAAACAAAAAAGGATTTTCTAAGATTTTATTTTTAGAAGAGTACTCTTGAGCCGGGCGTGGCGCACACTTGTAATCCCAGCATGCGGGAGGCTGAGACCAAAGGATCCGGGTTCGCGGCCAGCCTCAGCTACCTAGTGAGGCACTCTGCAACTTAGTGAGACCCGGTTTCAAAATAAAGAATAAAAAATTGGACTGGGGGTGTAGCTTGGAGGTAGAATGCCCCTGTGTTCAATCCCCAGTACAAAAAAAAAAAAAAAAAAAAAAAAAAAAGAATACGTACTCTTGAACTTTTTTCAGTCTTTGGAATTTAGTAAGAAAAAATGAAAAAGAGGGAGGTCTTCTAAAAGATATTCTGAGGCATCTTGCTGTGTCAATTAGTTCCTACACCTGCTGAAAATAGGATACATCCAGAAGAACTGTGATGTATAAAGGGAGAGGACCTCTCAATTTTTTGGCTGCCTTGCTGCAATGGTGTCCAAGCTAGGGAGTCACCTGGGGACATAAGCCAAAGGAGAATTCATACTAACATTCTAATTTATAGCTTGATGTATTCATACTAACATTTGAGAATTGAGAATTCATACTAACATTCTAATTTATGCAAAATTTATTAATAAGATCAATGTTAAACTCAGAGCTTAAACTCAGAATGTATACTTGTACAAAATGAAATCTCAGGTAGATATACCTACTTACCTATCTTCATCATGTCTGCACACGCTTTCATGTAAAAAAATCCTATCATGTTACAAACTTGATCATAACTTGCAGTTAAGAACTGCACTGTCTTTTGAAAGAGAAAGTAAATACATCAAGCTATAAGTCTTCCCTAGCCTAATGTTTTACTTAAGTTTTGAAGGGAGAAGTTCAACATTGAGCCTTTACAAGGATCCAAGTAAAATGAAGAAATAAGAATGTAATTTAATACTCTAGATTCATTTATCCTTCTTTATAAAAAATTACTATAAGTAAATCGTTATAACCCTCAGCAACCAAGAGAGGTAAGAAGATGGCAGATAAATGCAAACTATAATGAGGCGGGATTGGCGAAAGAGCCGTGCATGTCCTCAGTGCAGATGCTTTTCAATAAAGATTGATTGCAGCCTTCAAAGCACAATGTATGTCATTTTTTTTCAGATATCTCATCCTAGGGGGCTGAACTCCTGGGCTATTTTTATTAAGCTGTGTTTGTCTCAAGGAGAGAGAGAGGGAGAGGGAAAGAGGGAGGAGGAGGGAAGAAAGGGGGGGAAGGGAGAGAGGGAGAGAGAAGGGGGCAGAGAGAGAAAGGGCAGAGAGAAAGAGGAAGGAGGAGGAGGAGGCAGCTTTGAATCATATATTTTATAAATGTAAGCACATGCTTGTAATCTTCGTAATCCCTGTACTTGGGAGGCTGAGACAGGAGGATCTCAGGTTCACAGCCAGCCTCAGCTACTTAGTGAGGCCCTCTGCAACTTAGTGAGACCCTGTTTCAAAATAAAGAATTAAAAATAGGGCTAGGGTGTAGCTCAGAGTTCGAATGTCCCTGGGTTCAATTCCCAGAATTGAATATATATATATTAATAGATAGATAATATATATATATATTATAGATAGATAAATGAATCTACAGTAGACAAATGAATCTACAGTATTAAATTACATTCTTATTCCGTCATTTTACTTGGAAACCTGTAAAGGCTCAATGTTGAATTTCTCCCTTCATAACTTAAGTAAAACATTAGGCTAGGGAAGACTAATAGTTTGATATATTTGCTTTTTCTTTCAAAAGACAGTGTAATTCTTAACTGCAATATTATATATATATATATATACATATATATATATGTATATAATGTGTACCTTTATATAACCAAAGTAACAGATAGGTTTGCACTAGGATCTAATCATCCCCAATGGGTACCTCTATTTCTTTAATTGCTGTATTTTTTTTTAAACACTGTCTTACCAATGTTAAGTCACCAGTGATATAAATGTATACCTTCATATCTGAAAAATACTTACAATAAAATAGCACAAACCATCCCAGACCAACTGCCTCTTTAAATGGTCTATCCCACAGATTATCTATTTCTAGAGGTCTTGAATAAATGTTTCATAATTCTTCTTTAGTTCAAGTTTAAAATTAATACATACATCAAAAGAAAAGTTTACTTAAAAAAAATCTTCATACCATCTTGTTTCCCATTAGGTTCATCTGCATTTAATCTTTGTGAAATTAGAGCTAGTATTTAATGGAAGTGGAGATGATGTTCTTTAACATGTAGAATCAGAGACCACTCTACGCATTGTCACATGAGTGTGTTGAGCTTTATTTTTTTCTTTCAATTAAATGAAGAAAGTAAAGTACACACATGATAGATTTTACCAGTTTATTTTCTTATATTACCAACTGATTCTTTTATACTTCTTTGATTCCAAGATACCATTGATTATGTCTCAATAGTGAACTAATAACAGCTTTTTAAAACATTTCTGAAATACTAAATGAGTAGAAATATGAGTCTTAGAATTTTTAAAAAATTAAGGCAATTTCTATTATGGCTTTACAAATCTCTAACTAAAAATTAGGTGAATATAACCCAGTTGTAGAAGGTCCCAGGTATTTTATCTTATGCTTAAAATGTATATAACATATGGAGCCAGGCGTGGTGGCGCACGCTTGTAATCCCAGCATTCGGGAGGCTGAGAACGGAGGATCCGGGTTCGCGGCCAGCCTCAGCTACCTAGTGAGGCACTCCGCAACTTAGTGAGACCTGGTTTCAAAATAAAGAATAAAAAATAGGGCTGGGGGTGTAGCTCAGAGGTAGAATGCCCCTGAGTTCAACCCCCAGTACCGCAAAAAAAAAAAAAATGTATATAAAATATGTTAGTTTCAGTTCAAATAAAATTTTAAAATATTACTAAAGTGGGAAAAAGAAAAAATTGATATTATCTAATTTCCATGTGCTATGTGCTTTCTAGAAGTTCTTTCATTTAATATTTATAGCAATCCCATGAAGTACATGCTACCTTATCAATTTTTAATTGAAGAAAACTCAGCCTGTAAAGAAATTATAAAAGAGGGAAAAAAGGACCAAAATGAGATATCTAAGAAATGGCAGAATGGAAATTCAAAGACTCTAGAACTCTTTCCATCATAATGCTTCTCCAAAAAATGTCATCTTCAAAAGTTTACAACAAACAAAATATGTATATATTTTTTGCCTGGCGCATATCAATTTTTTTCTTTTTCTTTTTCTTTTTTACTAGTGTGCATTATACAGAATAACGTACTTTATTGTGGTATATAAAATACATAACTTCATATGTTTTAAAAATTTGCTTAGAGATATATCTTTCATGTCATTTCAATCTAATTATTGAGGGCTATTTACTTTTGAGCACTAACACTAAAGCCAACGTTGTCCCAGAGATAAAATTGTGTCTACATTGTTATGTTCTAATTAAAATCACCATCTTTAAAAGTCAAGTGAGGCCCCACTATTTTCATATAAATCAGGATGTTCTCTCCCTCTGATGAAATATAACAACAGATTATCCATCATCTATCTCTGTCTATATTTGCTAGGAGGTAGTTAGGACCTTGTGTGAAGTTAAACTCAGCTCAGTTATGAGTGCCTCCTTTACTGGGTTACCAGCAGTGGGACCCTGTACCAGTTACTGAGCCTCTGTAAGCCCCAGTACCATCATCATTTTCCAGTTCATATCCATAAAGCTCTTATTCACTGCCTGGCATAGAGTAAACCCAAATGATTCACTCCATAAATATTTTAAATGTTGCAGAGGTACATGGCCTATAAAAGGGAATTCAAATTCTCAACGCATGTAACTTCAACTCAGGCAGTGAGCAGACTGTGCTCAGAGTCATATATATAGAAATAATTAAACCTAAGTTTAGACTCAGGCATATGATATTCAGTTCTATCACTAATTAACATATCAAATATTGCCTTCCTTTTAGAACCAGAGAAGTACTGGTGAGAATTATATGGTGGGCCATAATATCTACTTTCTACTTCTAGAGGTCATTCTTTGATCAAGAATATCAAGAACCAAGGTGAACTTCAGTTAGGAATAATGAGAAATACCTAAAAAGGTGTCTTCTAAAATTTGTTCCACAGACACTGACCTCATGACCTACTCCTACAGGAAGACAGGCTCCCTAAAATTTTGGATTAATAGATAAAATATTCCCTGTTGGTGAAACACATAGATCATGTGCTCTGTGATGGCCTGTTATAAGGAAATCTGTTTAACTTTGTGTACAGATTCAAAAGTGTACAGTGTACTTTGTGTACAGATTCCAAAATTCGTATGAATATTTTGGAAAATTTGTACAGAATATGTTTTTTCTCCACATGACACCTGTTAAAACTAGTTCAATGGAAACACAGGCTAGGAATCCACAGTCCTCTTTTGAGTCTCAACTGGAAAGATGATTTTAAAAAAAAATTAGCCATTAATTTGTAGTAAAACATAATGGTATTAGTGCTCTACTCTTCAGTTTTCAGAAAAACCCTGCTACAGAGGCATGAAGGTACATGCAAAAATTTCAGTAAATGGCTCCAGGATGAGAACAGCATATGGCAGTGAGTCTTGCACTTCCTACCTACTCCCAATGTTTTAGTTCCATTAAAAAAAAAAAAAAAAAAAGCTATGATATGGTTGGAAAAATTCACTTTGTTCTTGAAAAATACCACATTGGATCCAGAGGTTCTTCCTTATCACAAAAATCTACATGTACCCTGCAACTGATAACTGTGTTGTTTGTTTGTTTGTTTGTTTGTTTTTGCGGTACTGGGGATTGAACTCAGGGGCATTTTACCTTCGAGCTACACCCCCAGCCCTATTTTTTTATTCTTTATTTTGAAACCAGGTCTCACTAAGTTGCAGAGTGCCTCACTAGGTAGCTGAGGCTGGCCGCGAACCCGGATCCTCCAGTCTCAGCCTCCCAAATGCTGGGATTACAAGCGTGCGCCACCAGGCCCGGCTGATAACTGTTTTTATTAAAAGGAAAAATATACTTTCACAAAATTAAATATGGTACCAGCCTGCTGGTCATTAAATTATGAAAGTCTCATTAAATTCAAAACACCCAAATGAAAATCAAACGACCATGGAAAATGATGTGGCTGATTGGCTTGTTTCTAAAATCTACTGCAAGACAGAATATGCTGTACCCTAATTATATTGGTTTCCAGTAGATTTAAAATTGAAATGACAACTTTGTAAAAAAAAAAATGTACTCAGAGAATTTTAAAGGTTCCAAGATTGAAACTTAATTCCACAGCATGATGTAAGTCAACCTGGAAAGCAGTCATGATAATGGTAACTATTTGTCAACAAGGGAGAGGCCAAGATACCAACATCATAAAATGGTATTTCACACAGCACTATAACTACTCAATTATTCGGATAAAAAATAGAAATGCATACTACAACAAGAAAAATCCAGATCCTAATTACCCGTCCCTAAGTTCCACATTGTTGAGTGATCTCTGATGCTTTGTATGATCACATGTTTTCTCACAGCCACTTTTCTAAATAAGAAAATCCCTCCAAAATGTGCAGATCAGAGGGTTGGCCTTGCAAACAAAAGTTCCTTTTTTGGCATCATGTGTTTATCCAACTGAATCACAAGACATACATATAATGTGAGGACCTATTATTGACATCTGAAGAGGTAATTTTAAGTTGTACTCATATAAGAAATCTTAGCTAACAACCAAATTAATAATAGATAAAATTATATAAGTTGCTGGAATTTAAATTTTATAAATAGATTTAAGGAAATTAACATTTTTAAATTTTGATTCCTTACAAATAACAGCATAAGATTTAATTCATCTGAGTACACCAACCTGAGTTACTCAAGTGTGGATACAAGAGTAATCTAGTAAGAGAGGGAGTCTGCGTAAATACCCAGTGTGGCAGCCAGCTTCCAGTATGACTGCCAGTGATTTTTTTCCTCCTGAAAGCACCTCTGTGTTTCCTTTCCTACAAGACATTGAGCTAACCAATGTCAATAACTAAGAGGATGCTGAGGAAAGGAAGAATGTGACATCTGAGGCCAGTTGTAGATGACATTATGGCTCCTGTCTTCTTTCCTTGGTTTATTCGTCCTGGTGGAGGCCACACACCATGCCATGAGGACACTCAAATTTCAAAGACTCAGATGTGAAGGAACCAAGGCCTTGTGCCAAGAACTAGCACCATGTGATGAAACATCCCAGAAGCCATCCAAGTCAGGCCTTTGTACAGCTGCAGGCTTACCTGGCAAATGGACTCAATCTCGTGAGGAGCCATGAGTAGGAAGCCTCTAGCTAAGCAGTTGCTAAAACCTTGACTCACGGAAACCTTGCAGAGTGACGTCTTAATGTATTTACCACAAATTGGGTGGTTTATTTCTCACAGCTCTGGAGCCTAGAAATTCCAAGATCTTGGGACTGGCAGGTTCTTGTCTAGTAACAGTCCACTTTCTGGTTCAATCTGGCCTCCTTCTCACATGGTGAAAGGGGACAAGTGCTCTTTCTTGGGCTTCTTCTATAAGGACACTAATCTCCTTCTTGAGGGCAGAGTCCTCATGACCTAATAACCTCCCAATGATCCCACCCCTTAATGCCATCTCTTTGGGAGTTAGTATTCTAGCATATGTATTTGGAAGAGATGCATGCATTGTATTTTAAGCTATTAAATTGTATGGTAATGTGTTGGGAAGTAATGGATAGTAATATACTACAAATCTCCAATCCACAATGCTTTGTAGCTTTTGACTTATCATTTTTTTATATAAATAAGTCATATGTTCTAGTGGAAGGCATTTTGTGCATACAGACTTGCAGAAAATTTGTATATCTCTTAAATGTCTAGAGTTCACTATATGGTGAGTTATAATTAGCAAACAAGTTTAAGTCACACCAGGGCAGGGATTGTTGCCTGTTTGTTTTTTTGTTTTTGTTTTTGTTTTCCTACTGTATCCCCAATGCCTAGAATAGGGCCCAGATCATAATATCCATTAGGTGCTTAATAAATACAAGATGAATGAATGTGTGCAAAGTTTGGAGGGAATTTCCTATGTAACTCTCATTGCATACAAATATAATTTGCTTTGGAATATTCTGTTATAGGGAGGAATCTTATGAAAAAAAATAATTGCTATGCTGAGTCTTCTTGAAAGATATTTCCTCTACTCTACCAAATGGTCTCCTAGGTCTACTACCAGTTTCTCATAATAAATGATCCACTGGGCTAAACTGAGATTGAGTTCAGGGGTTTATCATAATTTGCTCAGGGTGGAATTTGGTAACACTCTGAATATTAACTACTGCACATAAAGAGGAAAACTTATACTCAAGCTAGATTTAGTTAAAAAATATTCTGAAATTACATGAAATCCAATTTTCAATCCTTAAAACCTCTTAAAATCTTTAAGACTCCCAAGTTAAACAAGATAGCCTCTATTCTCTCCTATACTACACACAAGTGATTTTTAAAATGTTTTTAAAAACATATAAACCCAGAAGAATAATGAGATTAGAAAGTGAGACAGTGACATAGAGAAAAGGCAGGAAATAGAGAAAAGGTAAAATTTATGAAGAGTAGAGAGAATGATGAGGGATAACTTATATAGCAGAGCTGAAAAAGCAGAAAGTTTAATTCCAAGAGGGATAGGGAGGAATAATAGCAAATTCACCTGACAAGAACCATAAGAAGGTAGGGATAGAAGTCATAGTTATGTTTCTGAAGGTATATAGGTAAGGCTAAGAATGGTTGGTTGATAATCTAAGAAGCAAATAAGTCCTTAGATCCAATCATCTACCCTGAGCCACCAGATGATTACACCTCCTTCACCCAGGCAAGAGAATAGCCTTTTGGTCTTCTAAAAAGTTGAACTAAAGAACAAGTTATCCCAGGAAGAAGAAAGAGATGGAATTCATAAAGAAAATTGGGAATGATAAAATATCCACTAAATGTTTATATGCTAAAGAGTAATCACCCTTTGCTACTGTGTTAGCTTCTCATTATTATGATGAATACCTGAGAAAAACATCTTAAAGGAGGAAAGATTTACTTTGGCTCATGGTTTAAGAGGTTTTAGTCCATTATAGGTCAGTTCCATTGCTTTGGCTCTGAGGTGAGACAGAACATCATGGTGGAAGGACCTGGTAGTAGAAAGTTGCTCAGCTCATGGTGGCTGGGAAACAGACAGGAAGGGGCCAAGGACAAGACATAGACCCCAAGAGCACGTCCACAAAGAACCCACTCCCCCCAACTACGTTTCACCTCCTACAGTTTCCACCAATCCTCAAGAATCATTCAGATAATAAATTGATCAAAGGATTAAACCTCTGATGAGGTTAGTGTCCTCATAAATGAATTACTTCCCCAACCAAATCCCCACTTCTGAACATTACTGCATTGAGGCCAAGCCATCATCATTTTAGCTTTTGGAAGACATTACATGTTGAAGCCATAACAGCCAAAATTGTCTCCAATTATCCTGCTCTACATAAGTATAAGAATGCTGGAAGCCTAGTAAGAAAGAGTCCAGAATATTCCTCTTTGAACAAATTGACAAACATAAAATAAAATACCCATGGTTACTGATAGTTTGGTATATGAACCAAATTATACCCATTAAAATGAATAAGTGATAATACAACAAAGCTTATTCAACAATAAGTTCTACCCATGAATATATGGTTTCCAATTAGCTTTTTGTGTCTTATTCACAAATAATGAATGGATAATAAAAACAGAGACCAGAGAAAAAAGGAAAATGTAGAAAATAAAAGAAACATTTAGAAAACTATAATAAGAGAAGACAGGAAAACTTGAAATAAGAACAGGATATTATTTGTAATTGTTGTAGAAATTTAAAATAACAGCAGAAATAATATACCTGATAAAGGAGTTGGAAGATAAAGTTGAAGAAATCCTTCTCATGAAGTAAGAGAAAAATATGGAAATTAGAGGAAAATGATTACAAAAATTAGAGGACCCATCAAGTTAATTCAATATCCATATTATGGGAATTCCAGAAATAAAAAATGGAAAAATGAAGAGAACATAAAATACAAAAAAGTGTCCCAGAAAATACGCTAGAGCTGAAGTATATGCATGTGTCTCCAAGACAGAAAGAGTCCACTTAACATTTCATACAATGAATAAAAAATTAGGAAAACCTAAGGCATATCATTATAAAATTTCAGAACATTGAAGATCAAGAGAAATTCTTACAAGTTTCTGTCAACGAAAACAATAACATAATAAAAAAAGTAGGCCAACACCAAAATATTAGATAGGAGAACAGCATAACACTTCTTATCAACAATTGAGTGCTAAAATAATGGAGAAATAGCAATAAAATTTGAGTAGCAGGAATTGTTTCTAACTTATATTTCTTTTTTGATAGTATGTATTAATTATATATAATAATGGTTTTCCTTGTGTATATTCATACATGCATATAACATACTTTGATCATTTCAACCCCCTATAATCTTCCCTTTCTCCCTTTTCCCTCTCCCTGATTCCTTTCCTCTTCTTTAATATTATCCCTTCTACTTTCATGTATTCTTTTATTTCAAGATTCCACATGTGAAAGAAAACATATTTGTCTTTCTGACTTATTTTGGTAAGTAACATGATGATCTCCAGTTCTGTCTGCCTGAAAATGGAATGGTTTTCTTCTTCTTTATGACTAAATAATACTCCATTGTGCATAATACCTCAGATTCTTTATCCATTAGCCTAATGACAGGCACATAGGCTGATTCCGTACCTGCGAATTGTGCCACAATAAACATGGGTATGTTGGTATCTCTATATTATGTCCAACAGTACGATAGCTGGATCATATGGTAGTTCTACTTTTAGTTTTCCTAGGAACCTGCATCCTGTTTCCATCATAGCTGTACTAATTTACATTCCCACCAACAGTGTATGAGTTCCTGTTCTCCAGCATCCTCGCCAGCACTTATTGACTTTTGTATTCTTGATGCTAAATATTCTGACTGGGGTAAGATGGAAATCTCAATGTACTTTTGATATGCATTTTTTATTAAGATTGATTTATTTAAAAGTTTATCACATTCCATTTTTATTTTTATTTTATACTTTTATTGATGCATTATAGTCTCACATCATAATGTAGTTCATAATGGTCTTGACAAACCTGCACTTGGTGGGCTTTCCCCTGCCTCCCTCCCTACTTCCCCTTCCCCACACAGGACAGTAAGATTGGCGTTGGTGTTCTCACATATATAGTTAATGTCAGTGGAAGTGTTTCCTTCATTAATTCTCTCTCTCCCCTTCCCACTCTCCCCAAGACCACTCCCCTCGCTCCACTGGAGTTTCTCCTCTATTATCTAATGTCCCTTTCATATCCCAATTACTCCCTAGCTTCCACAAATTAGAGAAAACATATGACCCTTCACTTTCTGTGACGGGTTAATCTCATTTAACATAATGTTCTCCAAGTTCATCCAGTTTTCCTGCAAATGACATAATTTTATTCTTCTTTATTGCTGAGTAGAATTCCATTGCATGTATATGTTGTCATTTTGTAACCCATTCATCTGGTGATGGACATCTGGGTTGGTTCCATAATATGGCTATTATGAATTGTGCTGATATGAATATGGATATACATATATTACTATAATATTCTGATTTCAGCCCCACTGGAAATATAGCCAGGAGTGTTATAGCTGGATCATATGGTGATTCTATTCCCAGTTTTCTGAGGAATCTTCACACTGATGTCCATAACAGCTACACTAATTTGCAATTCCACCAAGAGTGTAGAAGAGTTCCTATTTCTCCACATCCTTACCAGCATATATTGTTGTTTAACTTTTTGATGATTGCCATTCTGATTAGGTTTAGATGGATGATGACCTGAGATGGTAAACAGTTTTCAAATAATTATTAGGCATTCATATTTCATCATTTGAGAAGTGTTTGTTCAGTTCATTTGCCCATTTTTATTGACTGGGTCCAACCTATATTTCTCTACCCAGAATATCAATCAAATGTGAGATTAGAATAAAGACATTTTCAGATGATGTAATAGCTCAAAAATGGCCTCCAATTAAGATTTCTCTGGCAGTTATTTGAGGATGTGACTGACAAAATCAAGGAGGAAACTCAGAAAGGTGAAGACATGAGATTCAGAGGGAAGGAATTCCAAGAACAAAAGCAAGGGGAATTTTCAGGATGACAGTGAAGGAAAGTTGCACATGACAATTGTTCAGCAGAGTTACAGAGCAACTAAAAGAATCAGAACCAGAGGACAGCCTGCTTTAACACAGCAGGACAACAAAAACATGATAGAATACCTGATAGTAATGTAGTTTCAGAGAAGTAAACATTACAAATAAAGAGTTGGAAATTAGATTCTAAAGGGCAGGGGTGGTGGAGAGAGAGAATAAACCAATTATTAACTCCATAAAAAAATTATTAGAGAGAAGAAATATAATTAACTGTGAATAACATTGTCCTTGCCTCAGTTTAAGAATTTAAAATTAACTTATACATCTGAAAGCTATAGATAGATCATTTTATAAATATTATTCAAAAAGAGAAACACAGCAAAATATTTCAATAAATATGTAGATTTTGAAAAGTAGAATTATTCTGTTTTTTAAATTTTAGCTCCACATGTTGCCCATAATTTGTTTTCCAGTTAAGTATATTGACTTTCTTGATGAAAAAGCCAGCAAGTTTTAAGAAAGAATATATTACAGGAAAACTATGGATTACATAAATACATTTACATTTATAAAATGAACCAAATAGTTTTATTTACAAATCGACTGAAAAGGGTTTTATAATAGAAACAGAAATTGCATCTGTTAGTAATTCAAACAATTATTTTAAGAGAATGTATGTTACAAATACTCACTTCCTATAGAAAGAGTTCAAAACCTTTCCAGAGTAGTAGAATTTACATAATATATCAAATTAAGAAATATTTGTGTACTTCTTTGCCAACGATTTATAAATTACAAGCATAGTAAGCAATTAAATATCCAGTATTTTATTTTCCTATGTCAATGTGCACATTTAGCTGACTTTCACTTTTTAAAAATCTTTAGTACTACACAATTTATTCACAACATTGCTAAATGCATTCTAGCATTTTTTTCTCTTTTAAAAAGTAGCTTTTAGGAGCCGGGCGTGGTGGCGCACGCTTGTAATCCCAGCATTTGGGAGGCTGAGACCAGAGGATCCGGGTTCGTTCGTGGCCAGCCTCAGCTACCTAGTGAGGCACTGCAACTTAGTGAGACCTGGTTTCAAAATAAAGAATAAAAAATAGGGCTGGGGGTGTAGCTCGGAGGTAGAATGCCCCTGAGTTCAATCCCCAGTACCGCAAAAAAAAAAAAGTAGCTTTTAGGCATTAATCAATAGAGAACCATGTAAAAGCTTCATGTTGTGTAGATATTCATCTGTTGTTTCTTACTTTGCATTCTGATCTAACTTGAAATCAGCCAACAAGGAGGAACTGCTCATCCATACAGAAATCAAGGAATTCTTGGGCCATTCTTCTGGTTTTGACCAGGTCAGTATTACGTTATTAAGCTGAAGTGGTCTGATGGATAATTTTATGTGCTAACTGGTGTGTCTGTAAGGGTGTTTCTGGGAGAGTTGGTACTTGAATAAATAGTTTGAATAAAGAAGATTACTCTCTCAGATGCTGATAGGCATCAATCAATCCTTTGAAGATCTGAAGAGAATAAGACAGGAGGGGAAGAGCTGCTTTCTGAGAAGAGACATTCATCTTCTCATGCCCTTGGGCATCATTACTCCTGGTTCTTGGGCCATTGGACTCAAAGCAAGATTTACAGCATCAACTGCCTAGTCCTTGGGTCCTCTTGGTATAAGACGTGTTTAAAACTAATCTGTGTAACAGTATTAATTGCTCTTTAAAATCTAGACAATCAGATTCATGCTGCATTTTACTTAAAACAAAAAACAAGATTCTGAATGTATTGGGGAAAATGTACAGGAAAGGTAATCTAAAAACAGTAAATGACCCAAACACATTGCTTTCTAAAAATCCAAGTCCATTAGATAGTTTCCCATCTTCTTCCAAGGTATTTGAGAAGAATGAAGAATCCTGGTTTTGCTCTGAAGTGCCACCTGTGGCTTTGAGATACAAACAGCAAATACAGCCCTCATTTACAAGTTCTGAAACAGAAGGAAGAGTCAACTAATCTAGTTCTATGAATGGTGATGAAGCAAATGTACAGAACAGAGACAAATCTTAGATATAGACCCTACTAAAAATAAATATGTGACTAGAGTAATCAAGGGGTATCTGACCAATTAAAAAATCAAATTAAATTTTAAAAAGTATGAGTAGCAGACCCAGGAGGAAATAATGGATGGATGTTTGGAACATGCTTGAAAGGAAAGATAAATATGGAAAATCATCATCTATCCACCCAGTTAAACTAATCATCACATATTACTTTAAACTAATGTTCCTCAAGTTAATGTAAACAGATCAAAGATCATTTTTAATTTAGTGAAAGAACTATTAGCAAAGTCATGAAGATAATTCCTTAAATCTATCTCCTAAGCTAATTTAAATTTATTTCATTGGAATATTTGCCTTAACCAGAGCCATTAACATGTAAAAGTACTTATTTGCTAAATCTGGCTCTCTGAGGTAAAGTTCAAAGCGTGTACTTTCACTCATGTTAAATCTTAAACTGTAAATATACAACTTAGTAGTTATCTTTATAAAATACATTTTTAAGATTAAGGAAAATGTTAAGATAACACAAATTTGCTACTAAAAGCAGTTAATAAATCGTAGACCAAAATGACTAAAATAAAACTGATTAATGATTTAAATATACTGTATTAATATAGTGAGGACATGGAATAAGGATATACTGTAGCATCTCAACTTCAGTGAACATAATTTTTTTTCTAAATAATAATTTTAGTTAGTCCTGATTTGTAATTTCATTTTCACATTTAGACGACAAAAGCACAAAAGTCTTTTAACTTGGTTTTTATTACTTTGTCAAATATTATTCTATTTAAATTGTTATGTAGCAAAAGAAAGTTAATTCTGAAATAGGTGATTATGGTTTGTGTGTGTGTGTGTATGTGTGTGTGTGTGTGTTACTGAAAACTGAACCCAGAGGCATTCTACCTCTGAGCTACACCCCCAGACCAATTTTATCTCTTATTTAGAAATAGGGTCTCACTAGGTTGCTGAGAGCCTCACTAAATTGCTGAGGCTGTCCTTCAATCTGTGAGCCTCCTGTCTCAGTCTCCCAAGTATTAGGATTACAAGCATGTGGCACCATGCCCAGTTATGATTATGCTTTTATCACAACTAAAATAAGGAAAAAAATTTAAAGTCTGCATATAGGCTTCCTTCTATATATCAGATGAACTGATAGCTACTATTAATTACATTTTGATCATTCATTATCATTTTAGTGAAATGGAAACCACCTCTAGTCAAAGATAGAACCTGCAAATATATTTCCCCCCATATAAAGAGTATTTAGAAAATGAGTTGTCCAATATGGCAGTCACTAGCCACATGTGGCTAATGAGCACTGGAAAAGAGGCCAGCTCAACGAAAGAGCTGATTTTTTTTTTTAATTGAATTGAGAGTATTTAAAGTATATATTTGATTTTACAAATATATAAAATGTTAAATATCACATTAATGCTTTTTTATATTCCTTATAAGTTGAAGTCATAATGTTTTGGCACTAGGCTAAATAAAATGCATCATTAAGATAATTATTAAAGTTATTCATCTGTTTAGTTCTAAATGTTTAATGCTACTACTAGAAAGTTTTGAACTACATATGCAGCTCACATTATATTTTTACTAGACAGTCCTGTTTAGATCCTTTAAGGTAAAACAAAGTATCTGGTTCAGGTTTTTAAAACTGTGGATTCATCTGACTTCAAATTAAAATGTACAAGGATGATGTCCTACATTTTTTTTTTTTTTTAACTAACTGATTTGTCCTGATAGTTTACTTATTAGGCATAATCCTAGGCATATAGGTTAGATAGCAGATAAAATTCAAAACACTTATCTGAGAGAATGTAAAATGACATGGAAAGAATCCAGTTAATTGCCTTTTAAAAGAAATATATAAATATATGAAATGTTTAGGGATGTGAGGTGATGAGTGAACAGTGAGGTTTAGCAGGTCAGTTACTACTTTGAGATTAGAGAAAGATTAAATCCTGGTATAGTAACAAACCAAATTAGAGAGGATTTGATTTAAAATGACCCAAATTTAATCAGGATTCCAGACTAGTCAGAAAGACTTGATTGACTCAATTTCCCTGCAAAGGTATTTTAATGTACACTGATGCGTCAGAATAATTTGATTTCATAAAATATCTTAAAGTAGTGATTTTACTATTTATAGATTAATTTTTAACATTGCACAGATAAAGAAGAGAATTAAATAATATTATTTTAATTTTTTGGTTGCTTTTCGGGAAAGAAAACTGAAATATTACTTGTTAAATCCCTAAGAGATATTTCAATTTTGGAAACTGAATGGTATATTTCTAATACCCATGAAGGGTATTGGGAAGAAAGTCCCACTAATTTAAAAATATTTAGTTAAAATTTTAGTCTCATTTATATATGACACCTGTTTTATTCCAAAATATACAGAATATATATACCGAAAATACACAAATACACAGAAAAATTACAATAGAAGGCTAATTTATTTAAGGTTTTCCTTTTTTTTTTTTTTTTTTCTGCAGCACTGGGGATTGAACTCAGGGGTATTCTACCTCTGAGCTATACCCCCCAGCCCTATTTTTTATTCTTTATTTTGAAACCGGGTCTCACTAAGTTGCAGAGTGCCTCACTAGGTAGCTGAGGCTGGCCAAGAACCCGGATCCTCTGGTCTCAGCCTCCCGAATGCTGGGATTACAAGCGTGCGCCACCACGCCTGGCAAGGTTTTCCTTTTAATATTTGTAATTTTAAAAAGACATGCATACTTTCTTTTTCATTTCTTTGGCCTAGATATTGACTTCATAGATTTTTTTCTACCTCAATCAATTTACTTCACTGTCATACTTAGTTTCTAAATGATTCTCAAATTTTTAAGGCATAAGTTTACCTTTGGTTATGAAATTTATTAAACTAAGCATTATGGGACAATTGCTGATTAAAATACAGTAAAGTGTTCTAAATGAAGAATGATTCTAAATCCTGAGACAAAGACTAAGAATAAACCAGAGAATATTTGCAGATGAAGTTTTAGCAGCAGCACTTCCAGGTAACTTCAATCTTACTCCATTTAGGTCGCTCTTTTCTTGGTTATCCCTATTCCTTCTTATCCCTATTATCAGTCATTAGGAAGGATTGATTTTTGTTTTTATCTACTTCACTTTTGTTTGTTTTTTGTTTTGTTGTTTTTTTTTTTTAAGAAGGAAAGAATGAAGAAGACTACATTTGTATTTCTGACTCCTAACAGGAATTATTTTTCTTTGAGATATAAACAAGCTACCTGAAATAAATAAGGCAGTTTAGGTCTTAAAATAAGGCTCAACATTCCTACATATCCTGTCATATAGTTCTCAGAATATCTCTATAAATCTTCAAAGCTTACTGAGAATAGTACTACAATTGATTTACCTTTTAAACAGATGAGGAAATCGAGGTTCAAAGAGGGTATTACTTAACTTACCCTAAATTGGGTGCTATATTTCTTAGATTTTTTTTTCATTTTTTTTAATTGGTGCATTGTAATCATACATCTTTGTTAGGTACAAGGTGGTAAAAGCATACATGCACACATTTCTCACTTAACCCTTCCCCAATTCCCAATTCCCACCCTCCTCCCTCCCCCTCCCTCCTTCTCAAGTTCAGTTTAGTGATTGATTTTGATATGTTTGTGAAAGTACATCATGTGCACTAGGTGTTCCCCCCATCACCTTCAGTATTTCCACTTATTTCATCCATGAAATCGGGATACTATTTGCAGTCAATGGTGTCTTGATTTGATGAAATCTAATAAAAGTAGCATGATGGCAAGAATTCAGACCAATAGTTATGCTCTCCAAACCCTACTGCTCCTCTACACAATTGTACTGCCATAGTTAGATAGGCTTAAACTTGGAGTTCAAGCCTTGACTGCTATCTAATCCCTGTTCATCTCAAAGCCTAGCTATAATTTTTTTATTGAACACCAAAATCAATCAATTAAAATACAAAAATAGACTATTAATAAATGTTAAATAGGGACTGCATTCTACAAGTATAACATGGAAGTCACTTCAACTCTCAAATGAATTAAAATGACTCAATATTCTAAGTAGTGAAATCAATGAGATACAAAGTGATTTCAAAATTTATAAAATGATTCCTCAAATCCTTTGGCTCCATGTAATGTGTTCACTATTCTTATATTGAGGCAATTTTATAGTTGTGCCCTAATACCATATTGAAAGTCAATAATCCTGGGTTATATCCTAGCTTTTAGATGAATTGAGATTTATCACATTACATTTTTAGACCTAAATCATTATAAAGACATATGAGTTTGAGTCATTATGAAATATTATAATTCTAAACCCAAACTACCCATCATCTAATGCAGATATAAAGAAGAAAATGAGAGGTGGGGAAAATAATGAGACTGTCCAACACATTTTTGCAGAAATATCATAAAAGTCAGTATAGGAAGTCCAGAGTGGAAAGCAACATTGATAGATCATGTTCCCAAATTAATGTCTGCAAAAAGATAGTGCAAAGAGTTTTTTTTTTCCCAATATTGGTACCACTGACTTCACTGAAAGAATAATTGAAGCAATGATGGTTTCCAGGCAGGTTACCTCTGATCTGTCTCTGAAATGTCTGTACAGCACAGTCCTTATGCCATAGATGAGTCACTGAATGCCTTGGGTCAAATACTTGTACTACATCATAAAAACAATGATTCATGGTGCATTTCATGTTACAAATGACTCAGAAGTTCAACCAACTCATTTTTCTGTGCACACTAACTGGGATCTATGTGTAACGGGAAATACTATATATGTTGAATAGAAATCAACACACAAAAAAAGTGACTTAGAGGAAGGAAATCTTTTAGGCATTTTATGGATGAAATAACTTATTGTGTCCAAATGGAATAAACCATACAATGAAGTGGCTTAAATATAAAACTTAGATAGATAAGAAAAAGGGGAAAGATCAGCATTCCAATTAATCAAAGATAGTGGATGTAAAGAAATCATGGGGCTCAGTCTGGGACATTTCTCAAGTGAAAGGGACCAGTAAAAGGAAGAGGTTCAGCTTCACAGTTGGGGCATCAACAGGATACTCAGAGGTTCATGATGGCTGCCCTTTGTAATAAAGATGATGGCTATTGTCAAATAACTCCATAATATCACTTAATCCATCTATACAGTCTTATCTTTAACTATGCTGTTCTCAAGTTCTATATCCCAACTCTAAAGAACTGCCTATACTTTTCATTTTTCCCATGTCTCTGCTTTTGTTTATGCTGATTCCTTGCCTAGAAGGTTTTCACCTCACTTTTCCTGCCTTCTGATAAAATCCAACTCATCTTTCACAAGACAGATCAAATCTGATCTCAGACAGTCATATAACTATGCTCCACAACATTAAGTAAAATCTTCTCTAAAAGTCTGTGTCTTCCACAAAATTGTGACTTGTTCATTCATCCTATACTGCTAAATCAATATATTTTTAAATGAAATTAACTCCATTTCCTCCAGACCTTAAATTACTAAGACCCAGTGTTCCTCTATGAATCAAGGTGCAGTCAAGCACCAGACCAGGTGCCTGGCTAAGAGTAGAACCTCAATAGATATTTGTTGATTGACAGATATGTGGAGTGAACTTTATAATAATGAAATAGTGACTCAAAGTCAATGATATGAGAGAGAATATGAGAATAAATGAGGTTAAATCCACAAAACAAGGTTCTATTCTTATCACCACTATCTCCAATCACTTGGAAAAAAAAAAGAGTCCATGAATCAGTTCCCTGGGTGCAATTATATTCTGAGAACTGCAATGCATTTGACACCCACCAGTATTATCCCCAACACTTACAGTATTAGGACTCTATACCATGCTAATGAGCTACTACACTGTAGTACTTTGAATTATTATTAATTATATTTTCTGCAAGAGGATTCTATATGCTTATCCTGTGCTGATATTGATTTGCTTTGACAAAAGGAAAAAAAACTGATACACACGGGAAGAAGCTTTTAAACCTAGCATGAGATCTGTCGTTTTCTCTCTCTCTCTTTCTGTTATGAGATGGTTAAGTTTCCAGATATAGGTTACACTGTCAATCTAGGTCCAAGATAAATTAAGTAAAAGAAAGGGGCAGTTAGTCTGCAATGGACATGTAGCATTAGTGAGAAGATTGCATTCATGGTAAATAATTGAGATTCAGGGGTTAACTGCAAATACCCCATAGTCTAGCTTATTGCAACCTCATATTTATATGTGCTTACATATGTGAGATTAAATAATTAGTGCTACTATAATATATAAGTAAACACTAAATACAACACACACACACACACACACACACACACACACACACACATCTTCTGTTTTTGTCACTGGAAAGAAAAGAAGGAAGGATATATCAATCTAGACTGATTAGTAAAGAATCTATCCTTTTGACAATAAACAAAATTGCTCATTCGGGAGGCTGAGACCAGAGAATCCGGGTTTGAGGTCAGCCTCAGCTACCTAGTGAGGCGCGCCACAACTTAGTGAGACCCAGTTTCAAAATAAAGAATAAAAAATAGGGCTGGGGGTATAGCTCGGAGGTAGAATGCCTCTGAGTTCAATCCCTAGTACCGCAAAAAAATAAATAAATAAACAAAATTGCTTTTTGTTGTTTTACTACTGTTAGTGTTATTGTTTACCCAAAAAGTCTTCCTTTCAATTAAAAAAAAAACATATGATCTGATTCTTCATATCAATCAGTTATGTACATATTCCATCTTTAACATTTTCTAGCTCTGAATATCCATCTTTGCAACATTTTCTACTCTATGCCACTCTTCTCCTTTACTCCACTCACCTCTAAAAACACTCCAGAGAACATAGGTATTATAAAGACAGAGACTATATTCATCAGGATTGATTCCTATTGTAAGGACTTATTTTCCCCTAATTCCTACTTGGCATGCATCAATAAGCACCAGCAAATCTGATAGAGAAGGCAGAGAAACAAATCATACTTATTATAAGAAAAGATTTTGTTGCCTACCAACCAAATGCATTATAATATTTCTTTGTAAGGTTTTCCTGTGGTCCATTGCTGGACCACTGCCTCCCACAGGGATAAGCTTTTTGTATCTTCTAGGGCAATAGCTTGCTGGCAAAGATTTTTTCTCCATGTTAAACCTCTCTCTGTACTCATTAGGTAGATTCATCATGTTTTGTTTATTCCTTCATCTCATAAATTTCCCCCTACTCCTTTCCCAAGGTATTTTTAGGCAAAAAATGTGTACATCTGCTAAAAAGTAAAACAAAAAAAACGTAATCATTACTTTCACTGAATCATATTATTGGTAAAAATAAAACCAATATGGAAAAGGCTAGTAAAGTGCCCAGCAAATAGCAGATATTTAATAAGTGGTAGTATCTTTTCTCTTAAGAAAATCATCTAATTTAAAATATCATATGTTTATCTAAATGTTTCAGAAAAGCTTATAGAGTTAGACATATGGGTTTTATATACTTGCAAGATAATCCATACGTGATCTCTTGCTGCAATGTGTATTTTATCTGATGTTTGGTAACATTAGAAAATCCCTGTCATTTAAGATCTGGTTTACATCTGTTTGCTTTGACTGAATGTTTATTATTGTATAAAAGAGATACAATTGTCCATCAGATAATAAGCCTATTTCTGATTATTAATACTGTTCCCAAAGCTTATAAAAGGTATAAATCCATTGTTTAATTTTTATCAATGCTGTTAACCTACATAGACCTATAATTATAGTTTTCTTACTGAGCTATGAATTCTGAATTTCATTCCAAAAGTAAATGCTAAGTTAATATATTCTAACTTTTGTTAAACTGTGAAGTCAATTATTACTGGCTACTTTGCATATTAAATATATTTGTGTTTACCAAGTATCTTTTAAAATGCAAAGCTTAAGAAGACCATTTACCAATCTGGTATCCTCTAAACAACAACAAAAAAATTGTTAATAGTAATAGCCTTTTCCGACTAAATTTGTGTCTTCCTAAACTCTATTTTGACCATCTTTAAGAGAAGATAATTAGAGGTGCTAAAACACTTGACATTCTAAATCATGCCACTCTGTTGATTAAAAAAATGGGCATTAATAATAACATATATGTAACCAAGTCAAATGTAAATGGGGATTTGTTTATATCATCAAATATTGTCAAGAGTATTATACAAACTGAATTTGTTTTTGTCCTTAATAGTTTTGTTTTGTATTTTCCTTAGATAATTAATCTCTTTGTCACTGTCTGTTAACATTTTTGATGTACAACTCCTAGCAACATTATGTCATTTTCAGGGAAATGGATGGAACTGGAGAATATTCTGCTGAGTTTGGTCAATCATAAAAGGTAAAAAATCAGATGCTCTCCCTAAAAGTAGAAGCTAGGGAGAAAGGGGGACATAGGAAGGACTCCAGACAAAGGCGGAAAACTTAAATGAGTGAAGACAGCAACCTAACTGAGAAAGACGGGAGGAGGGAAGAGTGAAACACCTCAATGGACATGATGTACATACACAAACTTATCAAAGTCAATCACTACACTGAGCACAGGAAGGAGGGAAGGGGGAGGGAACAGGGCTGGAACTGGGGGGAGAGTTAAATGAGTGCTGTGTGCCTGTATGCCTCTAGCACACTGAACTTCAAGCTGTATGATTACAATGCAGCAATAAAACGAATAACAACCTAAATATGTTTTAATAACCATTACCTGGAATCAGATGGGCTATAATATTGACCCCTATTCATTAAAAAGGACTGGTGAGACTGACCTACTAGGTATTCAAAAACTGGGACTTGGAGAACAATCAGGAAATATACTAAGGAGAGAACAATCAATATTTTGGCCATTGCCCTCTAAGGTCAAATATGACTCAGGCAATTGATAGGACTCCTAAGGGCACTGCAATTCTGGCAAGTCATCGCAAACCCTATCAGGAGGTTGTGAAGACCCCAGAGACTAAGAGCCATCAGTGCATATTCTGTAAAAAGGAAGGTCATTGGAGAGAGAAATATCCCAATGCTTCAAGGAAAGCTAGGTGGTCAGAAAGACCATGACCCATCCTGATAGATGGCACAAATGGTAGAGAAAAAAACATCATAAAATCCCTAAAAATAACCCTGAGGAGCCTTAACTGATCTTAACAGCAAAATAATTTTATAAAATTTATGTTTGCCCAGCACAGGGCTACCTACTTGGTCTTGAATACCCAGCAGGAAAGTTTAACCAGAGACAAGTGTGCTATTCTGGGGTAAAAAGAACCATACTCATGGAGTCATTTAAAAGATCCCTACCTAATTAACTAGCTATCTCTTGACTTTGGCTCCCCTTTTCACACATGATGGCCCCATGCTTACATTAAAGCACTTCCCTGGATGTCCTGTACTGAATGTCCCATCTGCTCCCATCAATCTAAATTTTCCCCCAGCAATGGCTTATAAGAATCAAATCTCTTCACTGTCCCCAAAGGGAGGCCTCTGCTTATTTCTATAGGAAGAGTGCTATTTCTATGCCAATCAATCTGTAATAGTTCGAGACACCACCCAAAGGAAAAAAGCAGACCAACTCCAGAAGGAATCAACTGGTACCTGGGGCACTGGCCAAATATCCTGAACTGAGCACCTTGGATTGCGCTCATTATGACCTCGCTCCTTGCTATTCTTATCTTCATAACCTTTGCCCCTTGCATTTTAAAAATTTACTCTCTCATTTTTGTCTCAGGAAGGCTGGACTCCATCATCCAAGCTGCCACCTAAAAGCCTATAAACATTGTTCTTCTCAGACAGTATAGACACCAAAGGCTACCCAACCCCCACCGACCTCAACATCGCTCTGCCACACAGCAGATATGGAAGAGACTCATTGCCCTTTGCACTAACTCTAAGCTCCCAACCTTCTTTCCTACTGAGAGAAAGAGTATAAAATATTATAGTCTCATACAAAAGTGATTCCATGCTGACTAGAAATTCCCAAGTCTTGCTCAGTACACCCTTTCCTCTGCTTTCTGAAAATATTACCAATGTCTTGCCTAAGACTTGCCTGTAAGCCCCTTGCTTATCACATGCCTCTGCTTATGGGAAAGTCCCATTATCCTGCTTAACCTTGATGTAACAAATCTCCTTTGTCAATAGTTAGCCATCACTCCCCCTGCCCTGTAGAATCTCCCCTTAACAACTCCTTTGGTAATAGCTAACTACCACTCCCTCTCTCTGTAAAATCTCTCCTTAAACAACCTATATGAACTTCTAGTCTGTAAGCAGACAGAGCTCCAACCTTTCACTGGAGACTCTCCTTTGCAGGTTTTATCCCAATAAAGCCTGTACTGCTGTAAAAATAAAATAATATATCTAATTGAAGATGAAATAAAATAAAAACTAAACTTTATACTCCATTTGTCTAATGTCTTTCCAATCATTGGGCTTAAATTACTTTGATAGTAAAGGAATGAATGATAAAATGTCAACCACACAGATGAGGAACACAAGTTACTACTGTATTGATAATGTAGTGGAATCCACCTCATGAGGTTTCCAGGAGGGTTAAATAAATTAATGCTCACAAAGCACATGGAAGTTCCAAGCACAAGCGCCTCCAAAAACCAGTGATGACACTGAATATGGCCATCATCACAGCTTTGGGTTCTGTTACCAACTCAGGGCAAAATACATACATAGAAATTATAAGACAAAATTTAGGGATACTTGTACCACAATAGGTGAGGAATTAGATGTCCAAATCTGAGATTATTCTTGACCCTATGTTATTTTTTCCTCTTAAACCTGCCTTAGACTTTGATCCAGTCTCAAGAATCATAAAGACAAATACTTGTTGCCCAACCAAGGACAAAATGTAGCCTGAGAATAAATTTACTCCATAATATGTACACCAGCCTTACCACTATTCATCAATAAAACCAAGGTTATCACTGCAGTTTCATCAATCTTAAAGGGAAATAGGAGAACCACAGTTCTACTTGGGGCTGGTTTTATAGGTGTATCCTGTTTTGTTTTTGTTTTTTCTTTTTTGCGGTACTGGGGATTGAACTCAGGGGAATGCTACCTCCGAGCTATACCCCCAGCCCTATTTTGTATTCTTTATTTTGAAACAGGGTCTCATTAAGTTGCAGAGTGCCTTACTAAGTAGCTGAGGCTGGCCGCAAACCCGGATCCTCTGGTCTCAGCCTCCCAAATGCTGGGATTACAAGCGTGCGCCACCACGTCCAGCTGGTGTGTCCTGTTTGATGATAGGGACTGAGAAGGGTGATAGGCAAATTACTTTTCTTTGCCTGGGTTGTTCATCTATAAAATGGACTAATAATTGTACTGCTCTTCCAGAGTAGTTAGAAGGAATAAATAAGAAAATATCCACAAACCACTCAGGTCAGGGACTTGCTTGTTTTAAGTCATCCAAAAATATTAATGTGACATTATGAGTAGTATGTTACCATCATCAACATCATCATTATCGAAAAAGCCTCAGGCAATCACTAACTTTTTCATGCCTACTTTTGGGAACAGCAATGGGAAGGATCCCTTTAGGGAACTCACCTGTAGCTAGGTGAAAGTTGACAGAGTCATGATTGCTTTGAGGCAACAAAGAAAATGAAAGGGGAGTTGGGGGTACAGTGCAGGTTGATATAATAAATCCATGAGACTCTATAAGAACTGCTGACTAGGGCAAACAGCAAGAGTTTGCAAGCAAGACCTGCTTTGTAAATTGTTGATGTGGTTGGATTCTTTCCTGAAGAGTGGTACACCTACAGGAACAACAATTCCAAGAATAGATGAAAGCAGTCACCTCTAGGAACAATCCTGGGGAACAGCAGACAAGATGCAGTCAGTCTAGAAGACTCTCAGGCTCTGAGATTCCCACCTGGGAAACATGAGTTGCGCTTCAGAGGAAAGGATATTTTTCCCCAAAGTATCACATGTGCGGAGAGGTGTGTGCAACAAGGGGACTGATGATATTTCATGTCACTCCTCCTTAAGGGCAAGACATATGTCTGATTTTTCATTCTATTTCTCCACAGTGCTGGGCACTTTAATGGTACCAGCACTTTTTTTTTTTTTTTTTTTTTTTTTTTTTTTACAGAGTAGATGATGCTCAAAAATCCTTTGGATGAAAAAAATGAAGGATACTTAAGCTCTATATATTCTGATTCATGAGGAAACCTAGAATTATGGTATGGCAATTAGCCAGCTTGTAAAATATAATCGAGTCTTTAGATTTTAGGGCATTTTGCCAAATGCCACATCTGAACTCCAGCTGATGCTAAAGAAGCATCACTAGTAACAGAAGTCACTAGATCCTACCACCTCAAATGGCATTAAAATGTGTTGTATAATAAGGTGTGCCCTATAAAAGGAGGTTATTATGTATTAGGTGATATCCTTTATTTTCTGCTCAGTTGCTCTCATTTAATAGCTATGGCTGAGAAATCCAATGTGTAATGATTGTTTTAATATTAAAAACTTTTTTTTTGAGGCTGCAGCTGACGTCATTTGCTTCAGATTTTAGTTAGCTCAATGAATTCTTGCTTTGGTAGTTATCTCAAACTTGTATGCTAACTGCAATACCTAGTAGTATACACAATTTATCCTTTGTTCCTGGAAATTAGCATAACAACACTTCAGAGATTTAATTGAATATTTATGACATTTTAGATATCCTACTGGGTACTGGAATTATAAGACAGTCTTCTTTCAACTTGTTTACTGGAGGGGGCAGGCAAAATTAATTCAGCCATGATATATATCGTATATATTTTACATATAGTATATTTTATATATATATATATGTATGTATGTATCTTTTATTGGTGCACTATAGTCTCACATCATAATGTAGTTCACAGTGATGGTGACATACATGCACACAGCTCTTGGAGGGCTTTCCCCAGGCTCCTTCCCTATTTCCCCTTCCCCATACAGAGTATAGAAATTGACATTGGTATTCTTACATAGGGCCATAATGTCAATGGAAGTGTTTCCTTCATTGATTCTCCCTCTCCTTCATCCTTCTACCCCTTCCCTTAGACCACCTCCCTGGCTCCACTGGGGTTTCTCCTCCATTATCTGAAGTCCCTCTGGCATCCTGATTACTCCTTAGCTTCCCCATATGAGAGAAAACATATGACCCTTCACTTTCTGTGACTGGCTATTCTCACTTAACATAATTTTCTAAGGAAAATAAGTTTAATGAAAATTCTTAAGAGAGACACTGATATCAGAATGATTAGAACATGTAGAAGGCTTTTTAAAAGCTAGTGCATAAACTAAGTTTTGGAAAAATGAGTAAGTATTAGTTTGAATTGCCTGGTGACCCTATTTCAATACCATGGGGTACTTGGTTATATGGGGGGGGAGAAAGGTTTTGTAAAAATGTATATGTGAAAGCCGGGCGTGGTGGCGCACGCTTGTAATCCCAGTACTTGGGAGGCTGAGACAGGAGGATCTGGGTTCGTGGCCAGCCTCAGCTACTTAGTGAGGCCCTCCGCAACTTAGTGAAACCCTGTTTCAAAATAAGAATTAAAAAAAATGGTCTGGGGGTGTAGCTCGGAGGTAGAATGCCTCTTTGTTCAATCCCCAGTACCGCAAAAAAAAAAAAAAAAAAAATGTATATGTGAGTGGTGGGAGGAGGCTCCTATGTCAACTCTACTCAGACAGGTTCATGCCAGGATAGAGGAAATACCTGGACTTTCCCCCTCTTCTCTCCCCCATATGTTGATCCTCTGATGTTCATATTGTTTTGCATCCCAACAGTCCCTTCTCTGCAACTGGACCTGTGCTGAAGTCAGCAGAGAATGTTCAAGATTTCTCTCAGCAATTTACCAAGTTCAGTGTTCATAAATTTAGTCGCCACTTGGACGTCTACAAACCTCACTCTCTCTTTTCTTACTTCACAAAATTTAAGGAGGCTCCCCCATCTTGAAATACATGGCACCTGCTACTACTACTAAAATCTCACTACCCAGGAATCTCATCTGTCTGCAAGGCCCATCTGTACCTAGGATGCAAATGGAGGTCCCAGTCAACATCCTCTGCATTCTGCATGGGTGTGGAAATGGTAACAGGATGCACCTCACACTTTTCTGTATTCAGTAGACAGACTTTAGTAGAAGACTGAGAGCTAAATGCACAGGAAACTCCACTGTGCATACATGTGGAATCCAGCCATCTTCTGTGTGAGGCTAAGCAGCAGCCCATCTGGCTAGAACAGCTCAGGGGGTGAGGGGGGGTCTGTTCTGTTAGCTACAGAAACAACAACTGATGACAAGCCAATTTGAGAGGCAAACCCCAAATTTAAGTGGGAATGTGAATTTTGCTTACTTAATAATCTCCGGATATAAAGGTCAGACTGCTTTGTATATTTTTATTACCAAAATGGCAGTTTATTAAGCCCTCCCTTCTTTCACTAAACTGCAGAGTTTCAGGATGCTAGAGCTGTTTTTTTTTGTTTTTTGTTTTTTTTTTCTTGGGCAGCATTTTTCTTTTGAAAATAGGATGGTTTTCCCACTAAATTACCTGGGAAGGAGAAACCCTTTCTTCCTATATCAGCACAAGGGCTAATAAACATCATAATATATTCTGTGATATCTTGTGGAAAGTTGATGTTTATTTCATTTTCCTCTCTATGCAGAAAGCTAACCAAGGTATTTCAAAATGTACTCAGAGACTATTCTGAGCACAGCTCGGAAAACAATGTTTTCTGGTCACTGAATTGCAATATGCAGCTCACTTCTTCTTATAGCTTAGTAACCACATCTTATTTTTTGCTAAAGGGCTTATCTTATAACCCTTCTTAGAAGAACTTATTTTCCATAGGGCAAGCATCGATATAAGATAGAGTCTTAATAATATAGCAGATATCTCATGACTTCTTTTAACCATGATAAATCCTAATGTTTATATATTTCATGTATATCTTCAGAAATAAAACATGGGAAAAAGCCACTAGCATGAATTATTACTAGAAATTTCACTATGGTAGATCTCCTCTTTATAGTTTTGCTTTTTGAAGTTGCAGTCACCCATGGTCAATCATGGTCAAAAAGTATTAAATGGAAAGTCCCAGAATAAAACAGAGAGACCACACTCATATAACTTTTATTGTAGTTTATTGTCATAATTGTTATATGATATTGTTTATTATTAATCTCCTACTATGCCAAACTTAATGAGTTAAAATTTATCATATGTATAATACATGTATAGGAAGAAACAGAACACATATAGGATTTGGGACTATCTTACAGGCCACTTAAAATGTTCTTTTTTTCTTACCATAATGTTTATCTTTTCTTCTCTCTCTGGAAAAATTTGTGTATGAGAGGCTGATACTTAGGAAACCAAATGGAATGAAGTTGTGGCAGAATTTCCCATCCAAAATGACTGACTCATATTTCTAGCTATTTAACATCCAAATGAGAACAGAAATGGCCTTTACTGCTGAGTTACTAGAAATAGGGAATTGACAAGGTAATTTGTCCTTTATTATTTTATTGCTTGCCCCTCTAATCTTGTTATTCACATTTGATGCCATTATTAGGGTTGTAGTATTGTACTTGTTGAACAATAGACCCTAGACTATCTCATGCTAAAAGCAAATACATAACAAGTAAACGTATCCATGGAATTCAAACGCAAGGCTGTAACTAGGACGCAGCCAGATACCATTCATATTTGTTTCTGTAATCCATAGCAACGCTAGGTGTCTCCTTTCTAATTATGAGAAAATCTAGGATTCTACTTTCTCAGGACATAGGTAGTTTTTGTTAAAACGTCCAATGCTATTCAACATCCTTAGTAATCAAGGATGTGCAAATCAAAATTACACTGAGATTTCATCTCATGCCAGTTAGAATGGCAATCATAAAAGTACAAGTAAGAAATGATATCAAGGGTGTAGGGGGAAAAGGAACACTTATACAATGTCAATAGGGTTGTAAATTAGTACAATGACAATGGAGATCTGTAGGAAGGATCCTCAGGAGACTAGAAATGGAACCACCATATGACCCAGTTATACCACTCCTTGGTATTTTCCCCAAAAATCTAAAGTCAAAATACAATAGTGCTCCATGCAGATCTATGTTTATAGCAGCATAATTCACCATCGTCAAATCAAGGAACCAGCCTCAGTGCCTAACTATGGATGAATCGATAAATAAAATGTGCATAAACACAATGGCATTATACACAGTTATGAAGAAGACCAAAATTAGTCATTGCAGGAAAATGGATGAAACTAGAGAATGTCATGTTAAATGAAATAAAGTACAACTTGGGTGTTACAAGGGTTGTCTGTATTCTCTTGTGTGAAAACTAGAGAGATCAAAGGGAAAGAGAGGATTTCATAAAAATCGAAGAGAAATGAGCAAAATAGAGGAAAGGGATCATGGGGAAGGAACAGGAGAGGGACAGGGGAGGTACTGGGCAATGAAGTTGACCAAATTATGTTATGTGCAAGTACAAATATACCACAAAGAAACTACCCCCCCCCCAAAAAATCCAATGCTATTAAAGAAATGTCAATGGGAAAAGTTATCACATTCTTTTGTCCATATAACAAACTCTTTCTGACTCAGAGTAACAGAAATTTTTATGTCCTTCACACATAAGCCAGATGATATCTTCAGACCCCCCCCTTTTTATTTCCTGCTACTACTACAGTATAGGGATGATTTGTGTATAGGCAGCACTCATGTTTTAATTCATTTCATTGAAAGAAACAAAACAAATGGAAAATAAGGGCTTCATGCAGCTGAAATATTAAAAAATCATAAGGGTTGTAGTGGGATGCGTGTGCTGGAATGTGCTTTCTGGGTCTTTATTTTGATTTTCCTTAAACCAGCTTTACTTTCAGGTGGGCTTCTTTCATTTCACAACTAAGATGGCCACTTGGCTCTAGACACAAATCTCAACAGCTTTGTAATCCTCATGAAAAAGAGAGCATCTTTCTAGTGCCTGTCAAAGTCCCAGGGAATGCTCTTTTCATTTTACATATATCTGTCTGAACATTCACATGGTTACAGGTGAGAGTACTTCGGCAGGCTAGGTCACACCTATGCCTCTAGGGAACAGGAATAGAGGGGGAAGGTCAGTCCCACACCAAGCGCAGGACTAAAAAAGTTAATGACAAGATGAGGTGATCCACAAAGAATGCAACGTTGTATAGATTAAACACAAGTATTCAGAGAGGTATATTATCAAAGAAGGATCTACTAGAGAATGAGGGCCACTGATACAGTGTTAGGCTCCTACTGACATCATGTGTAAAGATGTCAAACACACAGAAAATAACTCTGTAACTGCTCTAGTCACTTTCTCTGAACATCCTTGTCTGAGGAACCTCTCAAAGTCTCTGACTGTGCAAAATCAATAGGTATCCTTGTATGCCTTCTGCTTACTAGGTACTCACTACCAGGGTATGAATAACAAGCACACACTGTCCTACCATCATGTGAAATGTTTCAGAAATTAACTACTTTGTTCTTAATCACTTTCTATAATTTTAAAAATTGCAATAAAATACACACAAAACAAAATTTAGTTTTTTGTTTATTTTGTTACTAGAGGTTGAACCCAGAGGCATTCTACCTCCGAGCTATACCTCCGTCAGTCTTGTTAAGTTACTGAGGGAGCTCCCATTTCAGTCTCTCAAGTACTGGGATTACAGGCGTGTGACACCACACCTGGCTAAAATTTAACATCTTAACCTTTTACAATTCAGTGATATAAAGTACATTTACATTGTTGTGTAACCATCACTACCATCCACCTTCAAAATTCTTCATTAACCTCTATTCCTATTAAAATTTAACCTCTATTCCTATTAAAAAATGACTCCCTATTCACTCAACCCTCAGCCTCTAGCAATCACCATTCCACTTTCTGCTTGTGTGCATTTGTGTCAAAGACATAGGGAAGAAGGCACAGGAGGTGACAGAGGTAGAGAGACTGGTGTGATGCATCTATAACCCAAGGAATACCAAGGATTGTTGTGATACTAGAAGTCGAGAGAAAAGCATGAAACAGATTCTTCTGCCAGAACCTTCTTAGAAAGAATGGCCTTCTGAAACCTTGATTTTGGACATCTGACCTCCAGAGCTATACTATAAAAGAATAAGTTTATGCTGTTTAAAGATACCTCGTTGGCCATAGGAAACTAAGACTATTTTTATCCTCCCTTTAAATATTGTTTGGATCATATACACAGAATTTGTATACTTTCCTTTTTCCTTTCTAGTATTTCATCGATGAAGTTTCTGAACCCTCAGTCTATGTCATAAACATCAGTATATATGATTGCTCAGTATTATTTATTCCCCTTCAGATTCTAGATTGCACCTTGGAATTCTTACTCAATATGTCCTGTCCTTTTCCCCAGTCTCCTCCTCTCCATTTCCTTCCCCTTCCGCCCTTCTCTTTGGTCTAGGTCTTGAGGACAGTTCCACAATGATGGAACACAGTCAGAGCTGTTTAGATCCGTTTCTGCTGTGAGCCCTGTCCTTTCCAAGATCTCATTCTTCAATATTTCCTTCAATGCCATGCACTCACCGATCACCACCAATTAATTATTTTCTGCTTAAATTGACCAAAATATGTTTCTATTTAATTTAGTTAAGTAGGTCTGATCAATAATAACATTAGATATTGCTCTTTTTTTTAACACCATATTTTGACTTACCACTGTTAGTAACCTGCAATGAACTTTCAGCTTCACTCCCTCTCAATTGAAATTATTAGTTCAAAGCTTGTCTATGTACTGCCATCTATAATCAATCTACTGTTGTTTTTGAAAATCTATTTGTTTTGGTCCAAGAAAAAGCTGATAAAAACTTAAAAGAAATTAATTCGTATTTTCCTTCTGAGCTACTAAAACCTCTTTTATTCTTACGCCCATTAAGGGCAGCAAAAGATTTATAAATGCCTAAATGCCCCATGATATTTAATAACAATAAGATATGTGCCTAGTAGGAAAATACAATTTTGTGTGTGTGTGTGTGTGTGTGTGTGTGTGTGTGTTACTGGGTTAAAAAACTCAGGGGCATTCTACCTCCAAGCTATACCCCAGCCCTATTTTTTATTCTTTATTTTGAAACAGGGTCTCATTAAGTTGCGGAGGGCTCACTAGGTACTAAGGCTGGCCAAGAACCCAGATCCTCTGGTCTCAGTCTCCCAAATGTTGGAATTACAAGTGTGCGCCACCACGCCCAGCACATAAAACTCTTAATAATCAGTAATTGTCCCTATAAAACTATGTTAAAATGATCTCTTTATATCTATTTTTCTAAAAAAATTACTGCTAATGAATATTATATCACGCCAGAATGGTTGTTTTCCTCTTGCCTATTAATTTCATATTTCAGATAACTAAAACCTAGATTTTAATCATTCTCGTAGATTTATGCTCTATTGTACACTCACCAGTAGGACTGCTGATTTGAAATTTTAAAACACGCTGGTGAAATCTCACTTTGATGATGTTTTAGTTATAAAGATCACCTTTAATTTCTTTGGCTTTCTTGAGAATTTAAGATCATAAGTCAATCTAATAAGTAATGAATGCCTTCCTGATTTCTGTGTTTTCATTTTTTACATTCATTGTTAAAATGTTTTTCCCCTTCATGTTGGAAACTCCTTATGGAAAAACCACTTGCTACACTGACATACGCACTACCAGTAGATCACATCTTACTGTAGCCTGAAAGCTAATTTTAAAAAAGCAAATCTATGCAATTTTATTTTCCCATTTTCCAACACTTTAAAATAAGGCACTTACATGTATTTATGTTGCTAAGCCATTTGAACGAATGAAAACAGAAGAAAATATTTTTTACTCAAAGCCGCTTATCATGGCTGTTAACGTTCTTTTTCAAAATGTGTGCTGTGTGCTTGTGACATCCTGCCACTGTGATCTATGCAAAGAGTTAAAAATAGATGAGAGAAAAAGCCTTTGTCCGTTAAGATTCTAATTCAAAATATAAGACCACATTTTATCTTAGAAAATGACTGCATTTGAGACACTTCTTTTATAACAGTCCACCTGGGGAGTGCAGAATTTTCTAAAGAGAAAGAGATCTAACAAATTAACCTTTCTGAAATATTTTGTTAGATGCTCATGCTTGTAGACAGTAAGAAGTTGATAGTTGCAAAAATTTTGGTAGCCTTCCTGCCAATTGCAATTTGGTACACAAGACCAGAGGCCAGGAAGGTCACCTGAGATCCAAAAGATAAATCACTGGACATTAGACAATAGCTTACATAATGATAGCTTCTCCTGACATTTTCCAAAAATAGTGATCCTATGACCAAGTAACTCATGCCAGAAAATGTATAATTTGCTCCTTTAACAAACATTTATTTTAGCGAAACACAAATACTAATGTCTACCCAGCCAACCTAATGTTGCCCATTGAAGGAAGAGAGTCAATATGCATTGGTTTAATCTAATTTTGAAAATTCCCATCAATCACTAGAAACATATACTCATTAATGATATAGGAAGAATTCTCTATACTTTACTGACTGAAATGAAACCATTCTCACATTTTTCTTTGGAATCAGGTAGTACTACAAATGTTGTGGTGGTTCCTTACTGGTTATCTGGCTAGCATACAATCAGCCTTCTCCCAGTAGTGACCTCCACCATCAATTTATATGGAAAAGCACACCTCCCAATAAGTGTATTCCAACTTTCTAACCACTGTGACTGGTGGAGGAATGGTCTCTTTACCTGATTGGAGCCATTGAGATGAGAAGGAATGATTAGGGATGATTGCTAGGATTTCTAGAAGGGCAGCTTTCTCTTTCTTCTGCAGGATGAATGGGAAGAGACTCTCCTGTTCACTAAATTTGAATCTGAGAACATGAGGCCTTGAGAGTTTCTAATGGCCACCTTACAATCCCAAGGAGGGTGCCTGTTAAGAATGCAGCCAACTTTAGGAAGTGGAGCTAAGAAATTGCAATGAGAAACAAGGGTTTGGTCCCTGAATCAGGTCCTACCTGGAGTCAGACATGACCCTTTTCTCCACTCAGTCATGTCATCTCTTATGTTCCCACTTAACATCAGGTTTTGAGATTCTTGACAGTAAAACAATCTGAGTTGAATCAAGCACAAATAGCTACTTTCAAAGCTTTAGCCAAACTAGTGGAATCAGCAGTATGCAAGGGCAAAAAGGCTGCCCAAGCAGCATGACAAGGTCTTTACTTGCTTATCTCAATCACTAAGGAATTACACCTATAATCTGGTAGGTGTGATTCTCAAAAGGTAGGAACAAGTGGGAAGTCCAGTACTTTGTCCAAGTTTAAACATCTAGGAACCAACTGGTGAAGAATAGAAATTTCAATTCAAATTCATTTTTTTTTTTTTTTTTTTTTTTTTTTGCGGTACTGGGGATTGAACTCAGGGGCATTCTACCTCCGAGCTACACCCCCAGCCCTATTTTTTATTCTTTATTTTGAAACCGAGTCTCACTAAGTTGCGGAGTGCCTCACTAGGTAGCTGAGGCTGGCCGAGAACCGGATCCTCTGGTCTCAGCCTCCCGAATGCTGGGATTACAA
>PVLC010003038.1:0-18815 GCA_004027655.1 Graphiurus murinus
CAGCATTCGGGAGGCTGAGACCGGAGGATCCGGGTTCGCGGCCAGCCTCAGCTACCTAGTGAGGCACTCCGCAACTTAGTGAGACTCGGTTTCAAAATAAAAGAATAAAAAATAGGGCTGGGGGTATAGCTCGGAGGTAGAACGCCCCTGAGTTCAATCTCCAGTACCGCAAAAAAAAAAAAAAAAAAAAAAAAAAAAAGATCCACGCTAAGCGACAATAGGCTGTCTGACATTGATACATTTACCTGAATTTCCATCCCCAAAGCAGAATTTAAAGCCGCAGAGGATGGCAGAAATCCTCTTCCCTGAACGTGCAGATCAAGCCACAGGAAGGTTTCAGGGCCCACGTGAGTTCACCCCACCAAGCTAATTATCTGCATGGCAGAGGCTGGACTCCTACCCCTTCATAGAGGAAGCCTTCAGGCGACTTCTCTTTACTTCAAAGGCAGAGTTCTGACCCCGAAGAGTTGAACACATCAAGGACCAACTGGAGAAAGCATACTGAAAGGCGGGGGCTCTGAGAGAACCCTTGAAACAACATTTGTAGGTGTCTGCTTGACCTCTTCTTGTGTGAAGCCAGCACTGATGGAGGAGCCCGCCCCTCTCGCCTGATAATTATATGAACAGCAATCTCCCCGCCACACCATCCACACCCCTCCTGCTTCCTCTTAAAACAGCAAGCATCTCTCCCCACTCCTTCTCCCAGCAGGAACCCACACAATCATTGTATTAAGGCCCCACTGGAAGCCACCACCACAGAAAACCCAATCAAATTCCAAATTGATCATTTCACGTTGCTAAAAGAAGGAAAGAACAGACTTTTTCCTTCCTGATTATGTTCATTATCATAGATTTCAATTTGTTTCAAATTACAAGGGAGAATAGATTGAAATCTATAGCTGGATCCCCAGGTGTAATGTTTTTCATTTTTTAAAAATCAATATGAAGCAGAGGCCATTTTGCCGTTAAGTATTTTTGGCTTCAGAAGTATGAAGGCTATTAGGTTGCACGTAGTGATCCGGATAGTTGATTGTGTTCAGCCTACACTTTTTTTTCGTCTTAATCCTTATGCGCTATGTAAGCATGAGGTTCTGAATGTCAGTGGTTTCTGAGAGCTTCTTCCCTGTTAAAATAACTGTGTGAGGTGGGCATGGTGGTGCATGCTTGTAATCCCAGTACTTGGGAGGCTGAGACGGGAGGAATGTAGGTTTGAGGCCAGCCTCAGCAACTTAGTGAGGCTCTCAGCAATTTAATGAGACCATATTTCAAATGAAAAAATAAAATGGGCTGGGGTTGTAGCTCAGAGACAGAATGCCTCTGGGTTCAATCCCCAGCACACTAAAAAAGAAAAAAAAAAACCTGTGTATAGAGTTCTTGGTCTGAATATTCATGGTTGTTTTTCTATGTCTGTACCTACAAAGGCCACTCAAGACAAAAGATGAAGAAGTTCCTCCAGATACCATGCTGGGGGGTGGGGGAGGCTGGAAAAGGAGGGGGAAGTCTTCAAGGGCCTGACCAATTAGGCTGACCATTCTCATGTGTGATGTGCAGTTTGACTTGTAATTGTTCAGTTCCTAAAGCAATAGGTCGGGTGTTATGGTTACACAGAGAATGCCCTCTGAAGCGCACATGCATTAGTGTTCAGAGTTGGTGCGATTAACTCACGAGGGTTGTCATCTCAGCAGTGGATAAATCCATTGTACTGAGTTGTGGCTGGAGAAGGTGGGTCCCTGGGGGCGTGGCCATGGGGGCTGCGCTTGTGTCTTCTAATGCCCTTGTTTATTTGTTCCCTTGCTTTCGGCTTCCATGATGTGAGAGCAGGACCCTTGCTCTCTCCCTCTCTGCTTCCTGCCGCTATGCCCTGGCTCCACAGACCCAGCTTCACATGGTCTGAACCCTGAAATCTCCAAAACAAAGTCGGAAAATAAATAAATCTACATTCCTCTACGTTGTGTGATCAGTTGTTTGGGATTACCGCAGTGAAGTGTTGTCCAAGACACAGAATTACATGAAAGTCAGAGCTAGCCGGAACAAAATCAGCAGCTAAGGCAGTTTCTTCAGTTAACAGAGGGCACACCTAAGGCCTGGAAAAAGGAAGATGTGCGGTTCATAGCATACCCTAGTTCGCGGAGTTGAGATTTAAAGTGACATGTGCTCGTTCCAAGTTCTATACTTTGTAACATGAAGGTCTTAGCTTGGGTTTTTCTCCAAAGCAACATCTGAGCAAAGGATCTGGGGGCAGGTGGTTTGCTTTGGAAGTAATCACAAGAAATAAGAATGTAAAAGCAGGAAGATGAGACAGAGATGGATGGAGGAAAATAATATGTAGCATTGATCTTCCTCTAAGGAAGCATACAAGGCCAGGACACTTAAGCGCCATTTCTGGGAAGGGGTCCTCCACATCCGTTGGCTTCTCTGAACTCTGAGGTTGCATTTGTCTTTGTTAAGCAAGGCTAATGACTCGAGAGAAAGCCCAGGGATAGAAAAGCAGGACACTTAAGTCGAGCCACTTAAATAATTCATTGTCATTGTTTCCTAGACCATAAAGGGTCTCCTCTATGTGGTTTTTCAACCAAGTTGCTAGGAGTTTGGGGTTGTTCTACAAAGAAGCCCGAGGGAGGCCTGAGGTGTATGAAGCGGGGTTCTCCAGAGTAACATAACCAGCAGAATATTTAAAGAGATGTAAAAGGGGATTGTTACTTGTTACGGGAATTGGCTCACCGGTCTTGGAGGCTAATTCCCACATGTGCTGTCTTCAAGCTGGAGAACCAGGAAGGCTGGGGATATAATTCATTCTTAGACCTAAAGCCTGCAAAACTGGAGGGAGTGCGAAGGGCCACCGATGTAAATCTCAGTCTGACACCAGAACCTAGAGCTTCTCTCTTGCAGGGTTCATCATAGTAAAGGACTCAGAGGTCCTGCCTAGTTCACTGGCCACCCCGTTGAACAGTCACTATTGCCGGGGACAGTTATTCTCAAACATCAAAATTATGTAGATTTGTCAGAAACACTTACTGTGCCCTATCCCCAGAGTTTCTGATTCTGTAGGTCTAGGATAGGACCAAAAAGTATACGTTAATTAACAGGTTCCAGGTGATGATGATATTCCTTGTATACCACTGGCTGCAGGGATGGGGCATTCTTAGTGGTAGGTTGTTCTTTTTTATAGCTAGAATACATAATTGTCCTATAACTTTTATGTATTCTAAGTCTGCCTGAAAGACTATATGAAGTTTAAAAAATCTGCTTCTCATTGCATCTTTCTTTCCTTTATTCTTTTGCCTTCCTTCCTCCCTCCCTCCCTTCCTTCCTTCTTTCCTTCCTTCCTTCCTTCTGTATTGTTTATTTTTTATTATTTATTTATTTTGTGGTGCTGAAGACTAACTCCAGAGACATTCTACCTCTGAGCTACATCCCCAGTCCTATTTTATTTTTTAGTTTGAAAAAGGATCTCACTAAGTTGCTGAGGGCCTCATTAAGTTGCAGAGGCTGACCTCGAACCTGCGGTCTTCCTGTCTCAGCCTCTCAAGAACTGGGATTACAGGTTTGCACCTGACCTTCCAAGACATAAATAATATTACCAAGGGAATAACGAGTTTCAGATTCATCCCTGATAATAATGATAGAAAATCCAGCAGTACACTTACTAAGAAACAGAATAGTAAGGGGGGGCGAAAATCAATGATGTGTCTAGAAGACAGCTCTTTTCTAGGAAATGCTATGTAATTTTCAAGCGTGTCACCAATCGGTAGAGTTATTGTCAGGAACTGCTTATTTTTATAACAAGTGGCAACATCAAAGGAACCTGCTACTGTTCAGGTCTGACGATCACCAAGGTGAAAGGAGACCAAGCAAGAATGACAGGAAGGACAGGTCGTATCGGAAATAAACAGGTGTCTCAGAAGGGCACGCTGGCCGCCGCCATGCTCCTTGACAAAGGCATGGAGGGATAGAGTCATTATTCCGTCTTCTTTCTAGCTAAAATATCTGTGTTCATGAGGCGGGCCGTGCTCCCCAAGGGTACAGAAAGCAACATTGGATAATTAAGCAAGACCAAAATGTTAAGGAAAGGGAAAGAAAACGACTGCCCATGCTTGCCAGCCCCAAATATTTCTGGTGTTAAGATTAGAATGACCTAAAAAGATTCCCAGGAAATAAAAAATTCATAACTGAAAATGTTTTTGTGGCAAATATCCAGATAAGTAAAGTGCCTTGTTCAAGGTGGCTGTCCAAGGTCATGGACCCGGAATGCAGAGCCAGGGACGTTACCAACACACAGGCGTTGTGCGGTACAGCCGACCTCTGAGCAACCAGGGCAGCACACAGAGAGGCACAACTGTCGTCGTCATTGTTGTTTGAGTACTGGGGATGAATCTGGGGGTGTTCTACCTCTGAGCTACAGCTCCAGCCCTTTTTATTTTGAAACAGGGTCTTGCTAAATTGCTAAGAGTCTCACTACATTGCTGAGGCTGGCCTCAAACCTGCAACCCTCCTATCTCAGCCTCCCAAGTAACTAAGATTACAGGCATGTGCCACTGCACTCCGCTCAGTTCTACCTTTTGTAGGTCAGATTTATTATATGACTTTCACGATGTCCAAAGTCATAGTTATTGCTAATCCCCAAACTCCATAAATCTTGCAGAGCAAAGACAGGAGGGGAGACGAAGAATCCAATTAAATTATTACATTTCGAACCGCAAAAGGAGGTCGTTAAGATGTTCTATACCAGAAAGGACTGTAGAAAATCATGCTAACAATTCTTTGTACTTTTTTTTTCTTTTTGGGGGTACTAGGGATTGAACTCAGGGGCAGTCTACCTCTGAGATACACCCTCAGCCCTATTTTTTATTCTTTATTTTGAAACAGGGTCTCACTAAGTTGCAGAGTGCCTCACTAGGTAGCTGAGGCTGGCCTCGAACCTGGATCCTCTGGTCTCAGCCTCCCAAATGCTGGGATTACAAACATGCCCCACCACACCTGGCTGATTCTTTGTACTTTTGTCAGTGCGTTGTAATGTTGTAATCACACATGGTAGTGAGATTGGAAGTGACGGGCGCAGGCATGCCTTTTCTATGTAGACATGGATGTGCTAACCATTTTCTAAAAGCGAAGATATCACAAAACATAGGAGCAGAGTGGGGACAATGAAACGGCGATGAGGGGCAGAGCAGAGCTGGCCTGGCGTGTCTGCAGGTCCAAACCTTCAGGTCTTCAGCCACTTAGCGCTTGCCCCTGTTCTTCTGACTCTCTCTAGCAGAATCCAGCCCCCCGCTCTCAACCTTTTGCTCTTTATACTTATCTTGCTCTTTTCCTTTCATCTTTGCAATGTTATTAGTCAAATTTAGACTGTTCTATTTAAAATCAAAAAAATGAGCTGGGCACGGTGGTGCATGCCTGTGATCCCAGGACTTGGGAGGCTGAGACAGGAGGATCACAGGCTCGAGGCCAGCCTCTGCAACTCAGAGAGACCCTCGGCAACTTCCAGGACCCTGCATCAAAACAAAAATAAGAGAGGGGGGCTAGGGGAATAGCTCAGAGGTAAAATGCCCCTGGGTTCAATCCCAAATACCAACATAAAATAAAATCTTAAACATGTAACCAACTGGGTGGAGAAATGCATAATTAAGGATGTTCTTTTCTTCAAGTATCCTGATGATGGTCTCAATACTGTCTTTCATGAAAACACATGGACTTCCCCTTGGTAAAGCATATCTTGTTATTAAATTGCCCGCTGTAACCCACGGTACAGTGAACGGCCCAAGATTCCATCTGAGTCGTTCAGCCTTTTCCGTAAATGACTTAACCACAATTCAAACTAAGCACATAAAGTAAATTAGAGGCTCGAGTAGCCAGGATATCCCGGGGAGTATTTCCGGCTAAAGGTATAACTAGACTCAGAGGATCAAAAAGAATATCAGGACTTGGGTTTCTCCATTTTCTGCCTCTGTTTCCACAATAATTCTCAGGAAGACTCTACCTGCATTGTAGCAGCAGGTGTTCCATTTCCATCCTTTGCAGCTTAGCCAAGTGGAGAGAAAGCACCTCTTTGCAGAAATTCTAGCAAAATATGCCCAAATTTTTGCTCACTAAGCCATAGTTTAGGCCATCCCCACCCCTGACACGGCATGTAGATTTTTCTCTTTGGCCAAGCCTGGGTTTTCAGGCCCTTGGGAGTCAGAAGGTGAACCCCAGGGCACCCAAACCACATATTCTAATTAGCAGGGAGGAAGAGTCCCTTATCCACACAGAAACCAGGTTCTCTTACCAGAAGAAAAGAGAAGGGAAGCGAGTCAGAGGGGCAAGAAACAGAGATAATGTGCCCGATGTGGTGGCGCCCGCCTGTGATCCCACGACTCGGAGACTGAGGCAGGAGGGTCACAGGTTCACGACCAGAGTCAGCAACTTAGTGAGGATCTGTCTCCAAATAAAAAATAAAATAGGGCTGGGGGTGTAGCTCCGAGGTAGAATGCCCCTGGGTTCAGCCCCAGTAACACACACACACACACACACACACACACACATACACACACACACACACAGAAAGAAAAATGTCCAATAACAAGACACTCCAGAAAGGGCAAAAAGTATCTCATGAAAACATTTCATGTTACCACGAAATATTCCCACAGCTATTATTTTAAAAAGGTGTCAACATCTGGGCAACCACTAGGGATTTTCATTTCTATTAACTCTTGGTACCTCACAGACAAATGAGTTGTCTTCTGAAAGACTATGAGCTTTATACACCAACCTGAAAATTACAAAATGTTCCTGACTTTATAACAGAAGGCCAAGGAACTAGAGAATCAGAAAACTTCAACTGGTATTTCATAATGATTATAAAACTTTTTAACTAAAAATCTTGCACAGCTCAAATGATTACTTACATATTCGGTCATTTTTTTTTTTTTTTTAATTAGCAGGGCTTAAATGGTTTTAATGCTGCATTTAAATGGCATCTAGCCGGGTGTGGTGGCACACGCCTGTAATCCTATTACTTGGGAGGCTGAGACAGGAGGATCACAGGTTTGAAATCAGCCTGGACAATTTACGGAGACCCTCAGCAACCTAGTAAGACCCTGTTTCATAACAAAACATAAAATAGGGTTAGGGGTATAGCTCCGAGGTAGAATGCCCCTGGGTTCAATCCTCAGGACCACACACACAAACATTTCCTGGTCCTATTTTGTTGTTAGAGGAGTTTAATGTTAGATTATTTTTCTCCTAAAAAAGAGGCTGAGACAGGAGGATCACATGTTCAAAGTCAGCCTCAACAAGTTAGTGAGGCTCTTGGCAAATTAGCGAGACCCTGTTTTCTAAATTAAAAATAAAATGGGGCTGGGGGTGTAGCTTGGAGGTAGAATGTCCCTGGGCTCAATCCCCAGAACCAATAAATAAATAAATACATACATACATAGAGAAATCTATAGGTGCTTTTCAAATGGCTATTTATGGCAATCTTGATCTTCTTGTAAAATCTGCTACCATAGTAATAATCTCAGCAAATAATTAGCTCCTTGGGGAAAACCTTACTCTTCATAACTTCTTGTTGAAACAGAAAATAGCCCTTAGCTTTTCTTCCTGAATGATGTTACATTTATTACTTATACATTATTACCCATCACATGTGTAGGGAAAACTAAAAAAAAAATCTTAGGAAAGCTTTCAGATATCCTATCTACCTCTCCATGATATTTTAAGATGAAAAACTATTTTATTTAAAAGTCAACTCTTAGCAGGTTTTGAAATATTAATATACCATAGAGTTTACAGATTTGCAAATTATTTGAAAAATGAAAAGCCAAGTCTGTTCTGTTTGTCCCCATTTCACAGTCCCCTGTGGTTAGAAACGGACGACAAATTGTATGCGATGAACATTCTTTCTGCTTACTAGGGGGCAAGGGACTATTTTCAAGCTAGGAGTATGAAATGCATCTCTAAATAGCTCATAAACAACAACAGTAAGTGTAAATACTGAATTCTAATGTAAATGTTTCATTGTTTATGTATATGATGTTTTATTCTAAATGGGATTTAAATCCATTTAAAAGATAACAAGAGTGGAAAAAGCCAGGCATGGTGGCACATGCTTGTAATCCCAGCAGTTGGGAGGCTAAGACTGGAGGATCCAGGTTCACAGCCAGCCTCAGCTACCTAGTGAGGCACTCCGCAACTTAGTGAGACTCCGTTTCAAAATAAAGAATAAAAAAATAGAGCTGAGGGTGTAGCTCAGAGGTAGAATGCCCCTGAGTAAAGTAAAATACAGATGGAGCAGAATGAAAATAAAGGTATAAAGCAAGTTGAAGCCAGAAATGAAGTTTATGTTCAGTAGTATGCATTGTGTGAAGCCAGCTTACTAATAGAGGTGCTAACACAGATGGTTTAGCTTGAAAGCCCCTGAAAAGAACAGTTCTAAGACATTCTGAGACAAAATGAAACACCGATCAGCAAAAGAGAATCCTAAATTGTAGACGAGGTCCATGTCCTGTAAACATTAAGACCTAACAAACTGTCCTAATCTCCATTTTTCTTTCCAGTACCCAGATGCAAAATTATTTTTGTTAAGGTTCAGAAAAAGCATATATTAAATTCAATATTTTTATGCTTTTATTGGCACATTGTAATTATATCCTACTGAGGTACAGAATAGTAGGAATATGCACGGACACCCATCTGTACGTGTCTTTGAGATTGATCTTGGTAATTGAATATATGTATGTAGCATTATTTCAACTGTTACCCTCTCCGCATCTATATTTCCCCTCCTCCTTCCCCTAAACCCTCTCCATCATTTCATTAGCCTCCCTGCTTGTCTATCTGAGGTCACCCTTGCTTCCTAATCTCTCTCTAGCTTCCACATATGAGAGAAGACATACAACTTTTTGAGACTAGCTAATCTCGTTGAGCATAATATTCTCAAGTTTCGTCCATTTTCCTGCAAATGACATATTTTATTCTTCTTTATGGCTGAGTAAAATATCATTGTGTGTCTATACCACAATTTTGTAATCCAATTATCTGTTGATGGACACCTAGGCTGCCGATAAGTTCATTACTCACTTTATTGCTGCTGATAAACTCAAGCCAGGAGTGTATTTGTTTCACTGCAGACCCTGTGTTAGAGTGTGCTAAAGCTATGGTTTGAGTAAGCTAAAAGGATTTGTTCTAAACTGTCATTTTTACATAGGAGGACTAAGCAGTGTTAAAACCAGAGGTTTGAAGCGCCAAGCCTAGCAGATAGGGCAGGTCAGGCTCAGCTACAAAGAAGCAGAGTCCTGAAAGCTCAAGGCTCGCTGGCCAATGTACGGTGAAAACAAGGAGGCAATGGGGGAAAAATGGCAGATGCAGAAAGGGAAAGTGGAGAGGGAAGGAGGGTGAATTAAGGGGGAAAAGGGGAAAGATATAATAGCTGGGAATAAAAAAAATCCCGTGTGTATGTGTGTGTGTGTGTGTGTGTGTGTGTGTGTGTGTGTGGGCGCGTGCGCGCCCACCCATGCACACACATGTATATATTACTAGGGATTGAACCCATGGGCATTCTACCTTTGGGCTACACCCCTAGCCCAATTTTATTTTTTATTTGGAAATAGGGTCTAGGTTGTGGAGGGCCTCACTAAGTTGCTAAGGCTGGTCTCTAACCTGCAATCCTCCTGTCTTAGCCTCCCAAGTACTAGGATTACAGGTATGTAGTACCCTGCCTGGCTTTAAAAAAAATTTCAAGATATCCAAGTGGGTCAAGGCTAGTAGAGCTTGCTTCTCATCTTCCTTCTTGGTAACTCGTTTGGTCACTTACAACTTCAAAATTAATTCCTTCACCTTTCTTCAAATAGAATAAACAATGTTCACTATTTTATATAACATGTTTTCCATGATCATCAAAATCTCCAAAAACCAGGGCCTTGGAGCAGGCCCAAGGCAGAGTCCTGGCTATTTGGTGTTGGCAGAGCATGTGAAAAAGTAGTTTCCACGCAGTGCGTGCTTGGAAGAGTCGTTAGCAGTGCTCAATCTAGACTTTGTTAGGATTCTTGTCATCTTTGTCAATCCATGCACCCTCAATTACCATCCTAACTCCCCTTTCCAATCATATTGCTACCTTTAAAATGCTCCTGAGGGCCACAACAGTTTGGTATCAAACAGACCTGAGATAGATCCCCAGTTCACTCACTGATGTACCAAATCACTCAGCCTTTCTCTGTTCCTGGACTCACTGTGGGCTATGGGTACTATAACATCAACCCAAGAAACTATCATGGAGGTCCAAGGAGATCCATTGCAAAACTCCCAGCTATGGGCCTGACTTCCACGAGATGTAGGTGTTAGACGCACGGGAGAGTGGTTCGAGCACTCGGAGGGCCCGTGACCTTCTAGGGGGTGGAAGATCTTTTTAGAGACGCAAAGCCTGGTTCTAACCCAGTTAACCTGTCATCACTGTTAGTACCTAAGTTATCTGTGCTTCAGCTTGGACATCTGTACAATGAGGCTGGATTAGAAGTGATAGATCATCTCCAAGGTACCCTTCCCTCTGTGGCTGCCCAAGTATTAATAAATTAGCAATTTACCAATCACTTTATGTCTGTCTGCCTGCCCCTCCCTCCTTCCCTCCCCCCCCCCTCTCAGATACTGGAGATTGAACCCAGGGGCATCCTACATCTGAGCTACACCCCTAGCCCTATTTTATTTTGAAACAGGGTCTCACTAAGTTATGGAGGGCCTTGCTAAGTTGCTGAGGCTGGCCTCAAACCTGCCATCCTCCTGTCTCAGCCTCCCAAGTACTGGGATTACAGGCAAGCACCACCATACCAGATTCCTAATTCATTTCTCTTTGTGGAAATTATCAGTTGCATATTGAACCCTCTTTCCTCCTGTGCCTTCAAGTACATGTACAATGATACCAACACCAATGAATGGAGTTTGGTATTGTAGAAAACTTTTGGAACTAGGCAGAGCTGATATTAAATGCTGACTCTGACATATTGGTTATATGATCCTGAAAAAGTTATTTCAGCTCCTTGAGAATTTATTCTCTATTCTTCAAAATGAGGCTAAATACTTTAAAGTGTTAGCATGTGGGAACTTGAATTCTTCTGGTTTCCAATTAGCATTCAATTTTTTTTTCCAGTGACTTGACCAAAATACTCTGATAAAATCATAGTAATTTAGCTTTAAATCGTTCTAGATATGCTGAGCACATTTGTGTGTGTGTGTGTGTGTGTGTGTGTGTGTGTGTGTGTGTGTGTGTGTTGATTGATTTTGAATCCAGGGACAGTATACCTCCAAGCTATCCCACCAACCCTTTCTATTTTTTATTTTTTATTGCTGAGAACTTTGATAAATTGCTGAAACTGGCCTCAAATATGCAATCCTCCTGTCTCAGTCTCCTAATATTACAGATATGCGCCACCATGCCCAGCTTGCTTAACACATTTTTAACAAAACAATATAGCAAGTACTTGAGAACGTTTTATCCAAAAATTCTGTGGAATTAAAAAAATAAAGCAGCAATGAGTCATAAAAGTGATTGTTTTAACTGCACTACCAAATTGTGGCAGAATAAGACAGTTGAACATGTGACATGTCCCTCAGGTTGAACTATCAAGAATTACAACTACATTAAGAAACGCATTTTAAGTGGTAATGCGCACACATGAATGATGAGACAAAAATTGCTGTCCACTTCCGCAAGACCCCAAACTGAATACTTGAGCACTATCTCAAAATCTATTTTCATAAAAGTGCACCAAAGTGTTCAGAAAGACTATCTGTGAATAATGGAACTGCATTTCAAAGCCAGGAGGAAAACTACAGATTGACTCACTTTGGGGGCTCTCATCTGACTAACTCAATAAGTTTATTTAAAAATCTTTCTGATCTTTTACTCTGGTTCAGTGGAAGCAAATTTTCAGAAGTGAGAAACCTATAGGGCTTTTCATTTCCTATTAAGTATCATCCACCCATCTCACATCAATAAAATAGGACAGCGCAGGACCTGGATATGACAGCCTTTCTGTTATTCTAACACATTGTCTACCTTATCCACTGAACAATCGCTGAAATCAGAAGGAAGGAAGATCATTCAGTAAAAATAGGAATGTGAGTTTAATCCACATACCTGAGAATACCAAGTTACTTTCATATATTACTGGCACTGACCACTTTTTAAAAAGTCCTAACACTTAGCTGGGCATGGTGGCACACGCTTGTAATCTCAGTTCTTGGGAGGCTGAGACTGGAGGATCTGGGTTCCAGGCCAGTCTCAGCTACTTAGTGAGGCCCTCTGCAATTTAGTGAAACCCTGTTTCAAAATCAAGAATAAAAAATAGGACTGGGTGTGTAGCTCGGAGGTAGAATGCCCCTAGGTTCAATCCCCAGTTCTGCAAAAAATAAAAATAAAAAGTTCTAACAGTTTATTTAAGATGAACATATGTGCCACTAACTAAAGAAACACGTGCTTCCTGAATGGAGTGATCATTTCTGTCTTGTCCATGTCTGGAATGATTAAACCAATAATAACAATAATATTGCTTAGCAATTTCTTAGGTGTTCAATATGGTCTTGAATCATAGGCTGAAGTGCTTTACATGCTGATTTCATTAATCCTCAAGACAATCCTTCTAGTTGAGGAAACCACAGCTCAGTGAATTTAAATAACTCGATCACATCACACAGTAAATAGATGCTGAGCAGGACTGGAATTCAGGTATATCCTAGCTTTCATTCATGCATGCCTCTGATTATTCTTTCAACAGATAGCTTTTCCCTAAAGTTATGTTACTGTAGTAACAAGATGGCCATGAACTCTTGGTCATTCTGCTCATTGAGGAGTAAAGCCAATTTTTCTCTCCTTGAATCTGGGGTTGACCGATGTCTGGCTTTGGTCGATGGAATGTAGAGAAAGTGAGTTATTCCTGAGGCTAGAGCTAAGGAGCTCTACAGCTTCTGCTATGACATTGTCAGAGCATCCTGGGAACCACACTACTGTGGAGTGGGGAGCCCAAGCCACACAGACCTGGGGAGAAGAACAAAGACATTCCAGTCAACAGCCCTCTTAGCCTGTGTGAGCCACCCTACACATCCAGGTCATCGAACAGTGAGACCATCGCAGCCCGGAGCAACACCACGGGCAGCAGAAGAACCGGCCAGCAGAGCACAGCCAGCCACCGCACGGTGAGATGCGATAAACAGTGATTAAGTTTTGTGGGCGCTAGTTATGCAGCAATAGTAACCTAAAGAGGCGCAATATTCTTCTTAAAAGGAGACTATCATAAACCAGGTGTGGTGGCCCTGCCTGTAATCCCAGTACTTGGAAGGTTGAGACCGGAGGATCGCATGTCCGTGGACAGCCTCAGCAAGAAGTGAGACTCATCAAAGTAGCGAGATCCTGTTTCAAAATAAAAATAAAATAGGGCTGGGGGCATAGCTCAGAGGTAGAATGCCCCTGAGTTCAATCCCCAGTACAATAATAACAACAACAAAAATAAATGAATAAAAGGAGACTATAGTGTATAAATAGCAAAATACAACTCTAAAAAGTAAAACAAACAAAAAAGACCCACAAGAAGCAATTGCTTTTAAGATCATGGCCCCCTCCCTCCCTCCCTCCCTTCCTTCCTACCCTCCTGCTTCCCTCCCTGTTTTCTATCTCTTTCTCACTCTCTTTCTCCCTCCGTTTCTCCTCTCTCTCTCCCTCCCTCCCTCTTTCTTTCCTTTCCTTTCCTTTTCTTTTCTTTCTTCCTATATTATGGTACTATGGATTGAACCCAAGGGCATTCTACCTCTGAGCTCCAACTCCAACCATTTTTATTTTGAAACAGGGTCTCGATAGGTTGCTGAGGCTGGCCTTGAACCTGTGATCCTTGTGTCTTAGCTATCCCAAGTAATACTGGGATCGCAGGTGTGCACCACCATGCCCAGCATGGTCTTATTTCTTAGGTCTTCATTCTTTCTTCATTCACTTATTCATTTATGTACATATTCATTAAGCAAGTATTTCTTGTCATGGACAGGTGTCTGTGTTAACTTGCGGGGGTCAGACAAGAACTTAAATAATTTTTAAGTCTAAAGAAGAGAACCATTTTTGGTTGACTGATTCTTACCCATTCCATAGAGAGTAAAATGAAGGTTCGAAAAGTTAAGGAAACAAAGATGTATGATTACAATGCACCAATAAAAATTTTAAAAAAAAGGAAAGTGGGGGGGGGGAAATAGGAGGAAATGAGTTCATATTTTAAAATTTTACTGTTCATAATACACAAAGCAGACTATGGAATATGCTCTGTACTTATACTTTAATACTCCATTCCTATTAAGCCCCAAAGTGAACATAAAAGAGAGACACATTCAATGGCTTTTGCCCTTCTGCTTGGTTCTCCTTAAGGCTACTGGCTAATCCCCTAACCTTTCTGAGTTTCACTTGTCTTAAATGTAGCTGAGATCATTCTACTGGCCAAAACAATCCTAAGAGATCATTCTGAGACAATGCTAGGAGATGCTGAGACCTGCACGTGACAAGGATGAGATAACAGGAGAAAACCTTGGCAGGGAGACGGACACATTGGCATCACCACCTTCTTCAGACAGAGGCGACTTTCCCCTCTTTCCAAGTGACATTTTAGGCGCATGTAAACGAAAGATAGGCAAAAGAAGAAAATAAAAGCCAAGTGTAAACACTACCCAAACTTAACAGCAGCTCCATAAACTCAAGCATGCGGTTCTGATAGGTCTAAGGGTCATGAAGTGCTACTCTCCTGACGCTGGATGCAACTGGATCAAAGTCCTCCTCTCAGAATTTTGGGGTGATGAGGAGGAGTTGAATGTTGAGTCACTGGCACAAAGACTATGAATCAAACACTTCAGTATCATTTCCCCTGTGACATGCAGAGAGCCTGTATATTATAGGGAAATGAGAAATGTGTGGACTAACTGACAGAGCCAAGCATGGTGGTGTGCTCCTGTAATCCCAGCACTTGGGAGGCTGAGTTAGGAGGATCGCAGGTTCGAGGCCAGCCTCAGCAACTTAGCGAGACCCTCCACAACTTAATGAGACCCTGTTTCAAAATAAAAACTAAAATAGGGCTAGGGGTGCAGTTCAGGGGTAGAATGCCCCTGGCTTCAATCTCTAGTACCACAAAAAATAAAATAAGTAACTAACAGAAATGAAAAAGAAACCAAGTCCTGACAACCCCTGGATCCAGCTATACCTAAAGTTGTTGTAACCCTTAACTTTTAATATTATGAGAGCCAACAAATTCACTTTTACCATTCGAGTTAATATAAATTGGATTCGTATCAGTTTCAGCTAAAAGAGTATTGAGTAAAAACAAAATTAGGACATCAGAGACATATTGAAATTATCTGAGATTTTTCATAAATTGTTTGGACAATTCATCTCTTCCATGGAAAAAAACATCTTTACTCTTGTTTTTTTTTGGTACTGGGGATTGAACTCAGGGGCATTCTACCTCCGAGCTACACCGCTACACCCCCAGCCCTATTTTTTATTCTTTATTTTGAAACAGGGTCTCACTAAGTTGCAGAGTGCCTCACTAGGTAGCTGAGGCTGGCCACGAACCCGGATCCTCCAGTCTCAGCCTCCAGAATGCTGGGATTACAAGCGTGCGCCACCATGCTTGGCACATCTTTACTCTTAAAATATGCCTGTAGTTAAAGCAAGGGTGACAAGTGACATTTCCACCTCAGACACCAACCTGATGACATCCTTTACCTTCTTGGGGAATCCCTTTTGTTTTATTATTATTAATTATTATTATTAATTATCACACATTATACTTTTGCATCGTATTGGGGTATAGAGTGTCAGACGAATGTACACAGCTCTTGGCGCCCTCCCCACCGGGTCTCTCCCCCCCCCCCTTCCCACACACGTCTTTGCTATTGGAATTGGTAGTTTTATATACATTCGTGGCATTGTGTCAACTACTATATTCTTTTTTACTTCCTCTCCCATCCCTGGTCGCCCTCAGTCCCTTCCCTGGAGTCTCTGCCTGTCTGTCTGATGTTGGTCTTCTTGTCCATTCTCTCTAGCTTCCACACGGAAGAGAAAACATACGCCTATTCAATTTTTGAGACTGGCTGTGCTCATTTAATATGATATTCTCCAGTTCCATCTACCTTCCCACAAAAGCCGAGATTTTGTTCTTTTTGGCTGAGCAAGATTCCATTGTATGTATGTGCCAAAATTTTGTGATCCAGTCATCTGTTGATGGACACCTAGGCTGGTTCCATAATTTGGCTATTGTAAATTGTGCTGCTATGAACATGGATATTTTCAAAATGAGTTCAAATAGCTAACATATATATGAAAAAATGCTCAACACCTTTAGCCACCAGGGAAATGCAAATTAGAACTGCACTGAGATTTGCTTTTGTTTCTTAATCACATACCAACCCAAGTTGTGTCTCGCCCTATCTTTTAAATTTCCATTTCACAAAGAAGTATCTTTCTAGAATGTCAGGAAATGAGCAGGAAGACAGGGAAAAGGGTCAAGAAGGAGAGGATAAAATTTAGTTTGTAGCTAAGCCCTCTAACCTTCAGCCAATGTTTAGAAATCCTGAAACCAGGAAGCCTTACTCATTACCATTAAGAGAATAAATCCAGTAGGTTAGCTGTAGTGAATATATTAAGAGAATAAAGAAATATTGCTATTTTGATAATCAATTCAAACAAAAATTAAGCCTACTAATGGTAACCACCACTATTCATTTTCTGGGCACATATACAGATAAAGCGAATCGAAAACAACAAATAGCAACCTAATCTCTTAACCTTCAGACACGGTGCAAAAGCCTTACTGTAGAGGTATTTAATCATGACTAGTGAAGCAGGCTTTGGTTTCAAACTTTACCTTAGACCATGAAGTACCCATTTGTCTTGTGCCTACCCTTGCTTTTAGTGCCCTAGAGATGAAAGGAGTGTGCCAAGGCTCAAGTTGTAATCAAAATGCTCAGAGCACTAGGCAGGATGGCCCACATTTGCAATCTAGTACTTGGGAGGCTGAGACAGAAGGATTGAGGCCAGCCTCGATTTTTTTTTTTTTTTTTTTTTTTTGCGGCACTGGGGATTGAACTCAGGGGCATTCTACCTCCAAGCTACACCCCCAGCCCTATTTTTAATTCTTTATTTTGAAACCGAGTCTCACTAAGTTACAGAGTACCTCACTAGGTAGCTGAGGTTGGCCGCGAACCCGGATCCTCCGGTCTCAGCCTCCTGAATGCTGGGATTACAAGCGTGCGCCACCACGCCCGGCTTAACCTCAGCAACTTAGCAAGGCCCTCCTCAACTTACTGAGACCCTGTTTCAAACTAAAAAGTAAAATAGGGCTGGAGTGCTGGGGGTGCAGAACACCTCTGGGCTTAATCCCCAGTACCACACACACACAAAAGCCCAGAGATCTCCTACCAAACTCCACACACCCAGCAAAGAAGTGGACTGGGAAATAGACAAATGATGTGTGTGCAAAATTTATTTTCAGGGAAGTAAACTGGGCTCTATCTTTTCCTCACGCCTGGCCCTGGGGTAAAGCAATAGTCCACTGTCATTTTCCTTTGCCTTCACCTGGAGCTACGTGAAGCTGAGGAACAGCTGCTTACCAGGCCCCAGTGAGCCCGGGGCCCCCTTTTATCCTTCTACTGTCATGGAAGAAAGATTCCAAAGCCTCTGGTACAACAGAGCCTCAGGGGCAGACTTTACCAAAACCCAAAAAATACTGCAAGTTCACTGTGGAAAAAAATAAAATAAAAATCTTCTTGGAATAGTGACTTTCCAGACATCTGAGTAATGCTTTAAAGACAAAAACAGGTTGTCATATTTGTTAGGGCAAATAAAAGAGCGCAGAGCAGGCTCGCAAGACTCTATTTTTATACAGAGGACATCTTCCCAATACCTGGTACCCTTGAGGCAAGGGAGGACAGGGAGGTGATGGGGACATTGGTGACAAGAGACAGTGAGATGAAGGCAAAGGCTGCCCTCCAAGGGCTGGGACACAGCCAAGGGCAAAGAGGAGTCTTGGCACTCTCCCTGGAATCCCCAAGCTGCGTGGCTGCCACCCAGCCACCCCCCTGAAAATGCACTGAGCACCCCCTACATATGAGGCACTACAGTCTAGATCCTATGGAAGTATTAATAAGCAAAAGGGAAAAAATAACCAACTCCACTCATGTTATATCATAATGGGTGTTGGGAATAGAATATAGAGAGGATGAAATAAAACTCATAGAGTAAATCAGATAAGTAAAGTTAATTGAGCCTTATAAAATAAAAAGCACTACATAGAAAAATAGAAAGCCAGCAAGAGCACGTGAAATGCTAGTGCAGTAGATCTGCCATGTTCAGTTGTGGTCCGGGGAAGATAACACAGAGAATCCAAAGTCTGCACGAAGATTTGAAGGAGAGAAGGGAGTGGGCCAGGTATTTGGGGGAAACATTAAAGGGAAAGGAAAGAACAAAAGCAAAACCACAATGAGGGGCTCGGCCAGCCAGGTTCAAAGAACAGCAAGAAGGACTTGTAGGCAGAGGAAGAGAGGGACAGTGTCAGAGGTTAGAGGTTAGAGGTCAGGTCGGGGGAGTCATCCTGGAGCAGATCAAGCATGGACTGGTCAAACACCAGCTTTTGCTCTGATGTTGGAGGTCTTCGGAGAGTTTTAAGCAGAAGTGTGATATCTTACTTAGCTGCTGAATTAAGAAGAACAGAAGCAAGATTAGTTAAGAGGCCATGATAATAACACACTTCCAGTGCTCTGGAGATCTCAATATGCATCTTAATTTTATAATAAAATTATTTTCCTTAAAAATAATACCA
>PVLC010003038.1:18915-46781 GCA_004027655.1 Graphiurus murinus
TCCCAGCATTCGGGAGGCTGAGACCAGAGGATCCGGGTTCGCGGCCAGCCTCAGCTACCTAGTGAGGCACTCCGCAACTTAGTGAGACTCGGTTTCAAAATAAAGAATAAAAAAAAAATAGGGCTGGGGGTGTAGCTCGGAGGTAGAATGCCCCTGAGTTCAATCCCCAGTACCGCAAAAAAAAAAAAAAAAAAAAAATAATACCAAACTACTTCAGACTTGATGGGATTAACTTATAATAAAGTTCTTCCATTTCTTTGTGCTCTTATTATATCGTACTCCTATATACAATGTAAGCCCCAAAATACTTTAGTATTTTTGCGCCAAAGGAAATTATTTTTCAAAGAAATACAAGCATTTTAAACTTCCGATATTGTGTTTCTCGGTGTAGAAGTTCCATTTGACCCTTTTATGTATGCCATTTATATCTTCATTATGTCTATATTTTTATTCACATCTCTGTACATACTTATCAGAGCTATTTTGAAATCCTTATCTGCTAGTTCTGTTATTTCTGGGTTTTTTTTTTTTTTTTTTTTTTTTTTTTTTTTTTTTTTTTTTTTTTTTTTTTTTTTTTTTTTTTTTTTTTTTTTTTTTTTTTTTTTTTTTTTTTTTGTGGTACTGGGGATTGAACTCAGGGGCATTCTACCTCTGAGCTATACCCCCAGCCCTACTTTTTATTTTTTATTTTGAAACCGAGTCTCACTGAGTTGCAGAGGGCCTCACTAGGTAGCTGAGGCTGGCCGCGAACCCGGATCCTCCGGTCTCAGCCTCCCGAATGCTGGGATTACAAGCGTGCACTACCACGCCCGGCTTAGTTCTGTTATTTCTAACAGTCCTGGGTCTGACTATATTGTCTCATTTGTCTCCTGGGTCACAGTTGACTACCAGACCCTTGTGCTTTCCCTGCGGTTATATTGTTGACTGGATTTTGTTATCTTCTTATAAAGAGTGTTGAAGTTTGTGTTGAAAACATTGTGATAAACATTGTCTGCTAATAGGTGGCTACTTTAGGGTTTATTTTTATGCTCTGTTAAGCTAAGTCTAACACAACCTTTACTTTAGAGCTAGCTTAGTACTACTGAGGCATATGCTTTCTGGGGTCTCAAGTAAATGTAGCAGATGTTTAACACATTCTCTTAAATCTAGTTAAAATTTAAACAGCACCTAGTTCTGTGTGAGATCTGGGTATCACAGATACCCACTCCACTGCCCAACCTTGTTGAGTTTCACCAGATTCATGAACATCTTAATATTCAGCCAAGATTCAAGAAAAATACTATGTATATTTCGGAATCCTTATCATGCGTAATTATCTCTTCTCAAATGCTCTATCTCACAAATTCCACTGTAGGAATTGTCCACCACAAGTTCCAACATTTATCTCTCTTCAATCTTCAGTTTAAGGAATCCTACTATGCTTTGTTTGTTTGTAATAGTAATGGGGATTGAACCCAGGGGCATTCTATCTCCAAGTTACAACTCCAGCTCTTTTTAATTTCTTATTTTGAAACTGGGCCTTGCTAAGTTGATGAAGGTATTGCTACATTGGGGAGACTGATCTCACACCTGCAATCCTCCTGTCTCACACTCCCACATTCTGGGGTTATAGGTGTGTGCCACCATGCCCAACCCGCTGGGCTTTGATCTGTAACAGTTTCTAGAATGTGCCATCAGGCTAAAAGTTGGAGCAATCTTGGGAATTGTCTTGTATGCTGACCTTCTGTCAGTAAACACCATCCTACACTGCCAGCTGTCTACTATCCAAAAACTATGTTTTTACACTGCCCAGTTTTCAAGTATTTTTTTCTTTAAATGGTAGGTGATCGAGGCTAAAGATGAAAGGACTTGAAAGAGATTGCCCATATTCTTTCCTTTTATGGGTGAAGCAACAGAGACTCGGGAAGGGCTGTAATATACTCAAGGTCATACCGCTACTATAGCTGGATTAAAGGTCAGAAGTTGTTTCCTATCTCCAAGACCAATTCCTTCCCCTCTTTGGCATGCTACTTATTACAAAATGACTAATAGAAGATAGTATATTTATTTTCTAGGACTTCAGTAACAAATGAACACAAACCAGACTGTTTAATAGAACAGATATTTCTCTCTCAGTTTTGGAGACTAGAAATCCAAAATCAAGACATTGTCAGGGCTGGTTCATTTTGAAGGTTTTGATACAGAATCTATTCCATAATTTTCTCCCATTATCACTACTCTTGTTGAATATAGTTCTTGAAATCCTAGCCAGAGCAAGAGAAGGAAATTAAAGGTACACACATAGGGAAAGAGGAAGTAAAATTATCTCTGTTTGCAGATGACAAGATTCTATACTTAGAAGATCCAACAAATTCAGTCAAGAAGACTTCCAGAGCTGATACACAAATTTAGTAAAGTAGCTAGGTTCAAAATCAACTTACAAAAAATCAATAGCTTTTCATTACACCAATCACAAATCTACTGCAAAAGGAATATGAAAAAAATAGCCTTAAAAAATAAAAAACTTAGGAATAAATATGACCAAGGAAGGAAAAGACCTGTACAATGAAAATTATAAAACACTGAAAAAAAGAAATTGAAGAAGACCTTAGAAGATGGAAAGACCTCCCATGCTCTTGGATAGGCGGAATAAATATTGTCAAAATGGCCATACTTCCAAAAGCAATCTACAGACTCAATGCAATCTATACTAAAATACCAATGTCATTCTTCAAAGAGCTAAAAAAAAAAAGTGGTCAAAAAATCATGGAAAAACAAAAGACCCAGAATAGCCAAACAATCCTGAGCAATAAGAACTATGCAGTAGGCATCACAATAACTGATTTCAAATTATATTACAGAGTCATAGTAACAAAAACTGCAAGGTATTGGCACGAAAACAAACCCATAGACCAATGGAATAGAAGATACAGAGACAGACGAATCCTCACACTTACAGTCAGTTGATTTTTGACAAAGATGCCAAAAACATATGCTAGAGAAAAGACAGCCTTTTCAACATATGATGTTAGAAAAACTGGATAGCTATATGTAGAAGAATGAAATTAAACTCCCATCTGTTGCCTTGCACAAAAATCAACTCAAGATGGATCAAAGACACATAAATTAAACCAGAAACTTTGCAATTACTAGAAAAGGACATAGGTACAACTCTCTGACATATAGGCACTGGTAGAGACTTCCTGAACAGATCCCTAAAGCTCAGAAAATAAAATAGAGTCAATAAATAGAAGACCTGATCAAATTAAAAGGCATCTGTGCAGCAAGGGATCCAATCAGGTGTCTGAAGAGAGAGCCTACAGATCACAGTGCTTAATGTCACTTGCCTTGTAAACAAAATACTCTAAATTCTGCCTTGTCTTGACATGGCCTCGTCCCTTGCTTAGGTCTTCTCCTCCTCTTAAAAGAGCACTTGTCATTGGATCTAAATGATACCTAGTAAATTCAGGATGATTTAACCTACAAGTCCTTACTTAATTACATGTGCAAATACCCTTTCTCCAAATCGGGTCACATGCATAGGTCCTGGGGGGTTAAGATTTAGGCATATCTTTTTGAGAGGGGGCACACTTCAATTTGCAATTGTAAAGAAGGATCAACAACACAAGCAAAGCCACAGAGTACAATTTGGAAGTGCATGCCTCAATAAGCCAACTCCTGCCTGCTCTATTTTGGGGAATTTGAAAGGGTTTCCATGGGGAACTCTAGGGCTATGACGAAAAATGCAAAAGTAGGTTAGGAAAGTTCCATTTTATCTGAGTCAAATCGTGTTGCTGGCCCAGAGCTTCTCCACTTTCTACATTATACATTTAACACCACTGTTAACGTGGCTGAATCACCCCAGATGTAACGAGGAAGGATTGCTTTCATTTAATCTAGCCTCTTCTGCCTCGAATAACCAAATCAGTCATGACTAGAGGCTTGGATTCCCTCCTGAAAGAAGGGGCATGTAGTAGAAATAAAATGCTGACAAGCTCTTACCTATAATAGGAAGAATGCCATCACTATAACAGATGTGTTTGCTAAGATGACCCAAATGCTAGTTCCAGAGTCTTTATTGGGTAAAAAGGAACGTCTATTGTATGATATCTAATTGCTATTTTTTTCTTGTGGTACTGGGGATTGAATCCAGGGGTATTCTATCTCCAAGCTCCACTCCCGGCCCTGTTTTATTTTGAAATAGAATCTCTCTATGTTTCTAGGCCGGCTACAAAACTGTGATCCTCCTCTCTCAGCCTCTCAAGTCCTGAGATTACAAGTGTACGCCAACACACCTGGCTTCTAATTCCTATTTTAGCTATTATTATCCCTTAATGAACAATCTTTGTTTTTCAGCATGAATTCCTTTTTTAATTTCTTTTTCTCCTACTTTCTTAGCAGGTTTATATGGTATATTGTGAGGCTAAGACAAAAGCAATAGTAGGAATTGGCTTATTTAAAAAATAGCAAAAAAAAAAATAAAAAGCAAGAAAGCATTGTGGGAGGACAGGGACTATATTGTGTTAAAAAAAAATCCACCCATTATGATGTGAGACTATAATGCACCAATAAAAGTATAAAAAAAAATCAACCCAACATGAATAAGTTGTCAGTATTAACTCATCAAGAAAAAATATCTAGAACAGATACTACCCTGAGAACTTTGAATAATGCTCTGAAACATCATTTGCTACAAGCACATCTGCAATATCTGCAGTTGGGAACACATCTTGAAACTCATATTTCATCTGAACTCTAAGTCCTATTGGGTTCTGAATGTGGCCAGTTAATTGGGTTTGCTTTATGAACTGGACCAAGTACAAATATTAAGCGCGTGAACAGAACACCCACCGGCAATCCTCAGATCTCTAAAGCTGATTTAAAAGAAACTGGGAAATTGCTTGAAAGGGACGGCAAAAAAGAGAAGCTCTTTTTTTATTGAAACACAAAGCCCACCAACACCAATCCCCGTTGTGCCAAAGATCCCCCAAAGTGGACTGGAATATAACAGCCAACATGTTCAACTGCCCAAAACACCACAACTTGGCAGAGGAAAATATGTAATATGTAATATGTAATGCACCTAAAATTAGAATCATGAGTAGAAATGCATGCTGTGTGGGGGCCACTACAAAGAAAGTGAAGGAAATTACATACAGTAATGGGAAAATGAGTGTCATGCACGAGCTACACCATTAATATAGTGTCTGTCTTCCCACCAAGTCAGAAGTGACTGGATAAAAGCTAAACTCACAAGCCACACCGCTGCCGTCTGGTGTTCTTCACCGAGCACCTGTGGGTCACCAGGAGGTCGTAGACAGGGCAACCACAAGTTCTTTTATCCCAATCTTCATTTCCAATATTCATAACACCCAAGTCAGACAACACACGCCATGCAATTACATAGGTTTTGACAAGCGCCAAGACAGAGAGTAGATAAGAATGCAAAGAGCCACCACGTGTGATCAGATGGGAAGACGAACTGTAAGGAAAGAGTGTCAATCTCAAGTGTCAGCTTGGAGAAGTCCCTATGTCATAGTCCCAAGCAGGGGAAACTGCTGAACTGTAGCCTGGAGACACAGAAAACTGCTGTGGCAATTTCCCGGGCAAAATACGTGACAAGTGACCAGGCGACAGGGTCAGAGAGGCATTTGGGGGGCATTGTCCAATTTCCCCACAAAATGACCCAGCAGGTGAGCACTGAAAAGGGGTAATCCACAGGATACTGAAGTAAAAATCTTCTGGGTACTGAGAAGGGTTGACTGGAGACAGTCCAATCTTAGGGTGCAATCTTAGGGTGCCCCTCCTTTGTAGGTGTCAAGTGAAGAGGCTACTTCATTCTGTGGTCTCGTGAGATTGGTAAACTCGTGTGTCTGCTGTTCCTGGTACACTCGGGGAGGTCCACATACCTAGGAACTCCTGATTTCATTTGATAAATTGGCACCAATAGGTGATTTACCAACTTGTGGCATACGGTTGTGCCTTGAAGATGGTGGAGGTTCATTCACTTGTACAAGCAAGGTGTAGCGCCATTTTCCCTTGGCACTGATTTTCTCACGTCTAATTCATTTGCCAGAGTGATTTTTATTTATTTATTTGTTTTATGGTACTGGGGATTGAACCCAGAGGGATTCTACCTTTGAGTTCCACCCCCCAGCCCAATTTATTTCTTATTTGGAAGCTGGGTCTCACTAGGTTGATGAGAGTCTCACTACTTGCTGAGGCTGTCCTTAAACCTGTGATCCTCCTGTCTCAGCCTCCCAAGTACTGGGATTACAGGTATGAGTCACTGCGCCCAGCCAGAGTGACTTTTAAAAAATATTCTATTTAAACCAGGTGTGGTGGTGCACGCTTGTAATCCCAGTATTTGGGAGGTTGAGACAGGAGGCTCCCAGGTTGGAGGACAGCCTCGGCAAGGAGTGAGACTCTCAGCAGCCTAGTGAGACCCTGTTTCTAGATAAAAATAAAAAGTAGGGCTGAGGGAGTAGCTTGGAGGTAGAATGCCCCTGGGCTCAATCCCCAGTACCACACACACACACAAAAAATACTATATTTAGAAGAAAATCCAAGCTCCTCCCCATTGCCTACAAGGACAACCATTATTTCGTCCCTCACTACTGTAGCCACTATTATTTTCCTTAATCACTCAGCTCCGATCACACCAGGCTCTTTAAATTCCTCAGACATCCTCCACTCTTTCCACGGCACAGCCTTTGCACGGGAGCTCCCCCTGTCAAGAACACCCTTATTTCCATTCTTTCTTTTTTTTTTTTTTTTGCGGTACTGGGGATTGAACTCGGAGGCATTCTACCTCCGAGCTATACCCCCAGCCCTATTTTTTATTCTTTATTAGGAAACGGGGTCTCACTAAATTGCGGAGTGCCTCACTAGGTAGCTGAGGCTGGCCACAAACCTGGATCCTCTGGTCTCAGCCTCCCAAATGCTGGGATTACAAGCGTGCACCACCACGCCCGGCTCTTATTTCCATTCTTAAGGCAGGCTCCCTTCAGGGCTCCTATTAAATGTCACCTATAAAAAGAGACATTCTTGGCTGGGTACAGTGGCACATGCCTATTATCCTAGGACTTGGGAGGCCGAGACAGGAGGATCGCGGGTTTGAGGCCAGCCTCAGCAACTCTGTGAAACCCTCAGCAACCTAGTGAAACCCTGTCTCAAAATAAAACATAAAATAGGGCTGCGGTGTAACTCAAAGGTAGAATGCCCCTAGTACCACAAGGAGAGAGAGAGGAAGGGAGGGAAAGAGGGAAAAAGAGAGGGAGGGAAAAAGGAAGGGAGGGAGAGAGACAGAGAATAGTTCTTGAACTACCCATTTCAGTTTAAGTCTTGGTTTCCTCCTGTTGTTCTTTACAGAGGAGACTTAATCGTTTCCTCCACCTCAGTATTACACACCACCGTTGTTTATTGATTTGGTTATTGGTTATCATCCTTGGTCAGTCTCTGAGCTAAATGCCAACCACCACCAAGTCTGTCCTCCTGGCTGTGGCACCACTGTACATCAGCAGCACCGAGCATAGGGTCCCTAATTGTTCTTTTACATAATGAACAGGAAGGACATTATGACACTTGTTTTTTCTACCCAAGGAGGACACAGAAGGTTATGGGCTGCTGTTCAGTGTCAACATATTCCATACAATGGAAGGGATATGCAATCAGGTTTTGCAAAAGCTCTGGAAGTTGTCAACTTTTATTCTCTAGAGACCCTGTGAAGCAGTATTCTGTCCATCGAGGAGGAATTAAACTCATCTCTGGCCCAAAGATAGCAGGAGCTGGCTTCACCCAGCCGCTTGCACACTTCTGATTTTATGAAGAATCCGTAAGCCCTCACCCCCACAGCACTCTGATAAGAAGGTAATCACCCTCTTAATGAAAAAGGCAGCCTTCTTATATCTATTGCCTTTGAATTCTGGACCTTAAAATTGGATTGGAGTCTAATAAACATTGGGCACAACTACCTCCCAGTTCCCAGCAAAGATGAGAGGAAATCTGTGGTGACATCAGGGACCCGATGGGTGCAGGCGGAGTGTCCTCCCTGCTTTCTGTGGTGACTCCTCACGATGGGTACCCTGAAGGCCCCCTGGGGGCTGTGCTCCGCTGGTGAGCCAGTCCCTGACTGTGGAAAAGACACTGGTGACCCTTCCCCATCTGCTCAAGGATCTTGAAACCAAGGCTCTGCACAGATTCCCTTTGAGATGTGACCGAGGGCCCAAGGCAGGGCTCTGTCCTAACAGCACGTCACTTCCTGTGTTGCAGCGGACTTGCCGCAGGACCCCACTGTGTCTTCCCACTGTCCTGAGGCCGGTAAAAGCCCCCGGCACCCATTTCCTCCATTACAGACTGAGATCTTCCATCAAAGGGCCAACTGATGGAGATACAACATTGACAGCCCAGAGCTCACAATACATACTCCCCCCAACTCACCACCACCGCCACCACCACTATCATCATCATCATGATTTTGCATGAGATGGGATTGGTGTGAAGAATTTTATTAATTAATTAATTTATTTATGTGTTTGTTTATTTATTTTATTTGTGGTACTAGGGATTGAACCCAGGAGCATTCTACCTCCAAGCTACATCTCCAGCCCTTTTTATTTTTTGTTTTGAAACAGGGTTTCAAAACTAGGTTGCTGAGAATCTCATTATGTTGCTGAGGCTCTCCTGGAACCTGCGATCCTTCCGTCTCAGCCTCTGAAGTACTGGGATGACAGGTGTGCGCCACCACATGCGGCTTCCCCCAGCTTATTGACACTGCTTAATTATCAATAGTGCTCACGCTAAACCCTAAATATCCAGTAGCCCCATTCCACAGTAAGATTTTGACTCTCCCCTCACCCCTAGGCCTGCTTGCTCCAATTCTTCTTTTCATGTTTTACAGCTGATTCTGCCCAAATGATCACACTCCTGGCTAAATTCACACTTGTATTTGGTTTCTCCATTTTAATTCTCTGTGATTTCTTTTTATGCAATTGTCAGTTTGGGGGCATAATCTCATAGAGCTTTACCTTCTGGGAAACAGAATTATAAAATTGCATTCTTTCAGTTAAGATGCAACACTGCAGCTGGGCATAGTGGCACATGCCTGTCGTTCCAGTACTTGGGAGGCTGAGATGGGAAGATCATAGGTTTGAGGCCAGCCTCAGCCAATAGTGAAACTCTCATCAACCTAGCAAGACCTGTTTCAAAATAAAAATAAAATAGGGCTGGGGTGTAGCTCAGAGTTAGAATGCCCCAACACCACACACACACACACACACACACACACACACACACACACACACACATTCACAGATACAATACCAAGTGAGAAAGGAAACCTTGAAAAGCTGAAAACTTTTCCCTTGAGAGGTTTTTTTTTTTTTACAACTTTCCATATTTGGTTCCCAAGGACATTTCCTTTCTCTGTCTGTTCACATGGAGTACAGTCAGGTTACCTTAGCTAATACAAGTTCTCTGCTGACAAAGGATGCTTTTGAAAAGTCACTTGAAAGGGAGCTCTGTCGACAGCTTTATTAAAAATAAAATGTCACGTCTTTATGAAGTTAGAAGCTTCTAGATTATGGTTAAAAGTCTTGTCAGCTCTAAATACAACGGAAAGTCTGTTAAGAGTAGTGTTTTTTTTCAAGATAAAACAACAGCTAGAATATAAATCCAGATGCTCTAACATTGCCTTTCTGCATCATGTAGGGGTTTCTAAGTGAAGAATAGATCTACAGAATAAGGTGAGAGGCAGGTTCTATACTTGTCCCAGTCAACATTCCCACTGCTACAGTCCAAAAAGGCTAACCACACAACTTAGAGGAAGGAAGATTGACTTGCTCACAGTTTATGGAGATTTCAGGGTTCAGTCCATAGGAGGCCAGTTATGCAGAGCTCAGGGCATGGTAGTAGGAAGCAGAGAGAGGAAGAGAATGGGGCTCTACTTTCACATCATGGAGGCCGGAAGCAGAAAGATCCAGCAAGCAAGGGGATTCAAAGAAAAAAGTACAGTCCCTGAGGCCACACCCCCAGGGACTCACCTTCTCCAGATACATCCCACTGCCCATGTTACCACCCAGTAAATCCACTACAGTGGATTTATCTACTGATGAGATTACAACCCTCCTGACTTAATGGCATCCACCCCAAGCTCTTCAGGGGACATGCTCTATCTGACCATAACATTACTGAATACCAAATAATGGAAAATGTGTGAAACATAAGATTGAAATAATTTCACACAAGTTAAAAAAAAAAGTAGACACTATCCTAGTCCTATTTCTAAAACAAAATACTTGAGACTAGGTGATTTTTAAAGAACACAGGTTTAATTTGGCCTATGGTCCTGGCATGGCTGAGAAATCCAAGATACATCTGGTGAGAGCCTTCTGGCTGCACCATTCCATGAGAGGGCATAACACACACGGTGAGACTGAGCAAGTGAACCAGAGAGAGCCACTTCTGTAACAAGGCCACTCCCTTGCTGAGCCATTATACCACTAATCCATCAATCCATGAGTGGATAAATCCATTCATACAGCCTCACTCTCATGGCCCAATCACCTTCCAAAGGCACCACATCCACATGCCATTAATATACAAATTTGGAGATGAAGTTTCCATTGCATGAAATTTAGGGTAGACAGTCAAACAACAGCTGGTATCATTTGTGTTCATTATGTAAGAAAAAATACTTAAATCTGAATATTAGCCAACATTCAAGGAAATGATATTCCCATACAATATAACCTGGAGAGCATATTTCAATAGCTTTTCTGACAAGCATTTTTATTCATTTATTGGTACACTGTAATTATGCACAGTCTACGGAAAGCAGACTAGTGGTTGTTGGGGCTGGGAGAAACAGAGAAGTACTACTGGTGAGGTGATGAAAATGTTCTAAACTTAACAATGAAGGATACACACTGTGAAAATATCCCAAACCCACTGACTTGTGCATCTGAAAAGGGTGAAATTTATGGTATGTGCACTATATCTTAGTAAAACTGTTATTAAAAATAAAAAGTCTAAAAGGTCTTGAAGGTACCTCTTAAGCTATTAGGAGTGGTTACTTTGTGAGTGGGCATTAATATACTTTTAAGAATAAGAAAAAGTCGGGTGTGGTGGCACACGCTTGCAATCCCAGCATTTGGGAGGCTGAGACCGGAGGATCTGGGTTCGCGGCCAGCCTCAGCTACCTAGTGAGGCACTCCGCAACTTAGTGAGACTCGGTTTCAAAATAAAGAATAAAAAATAGGGCTTGAGGTGTAGCTCGGAGGTAGAATGTCCCTGAGTTCAATCCCCAGTACCGCAAAAAAAAAAAAAAAAAAAAAAAAGATCTTCATATTTTTTGTATAATTTAAAATATATTGGGAGAGGAAAGAAAGAGAAGTACCAGTCAAAATGGTTCTGTATTATGAGAAATTTATAGTAGTGTTTTATTCTTCCTAATTTTCAACCTAAGACATGTAGTAACTGCAGAAAATAAACAGTTGAGGGTTCCCTTTAGCCCTGAGGATGCTAAAATGCATAAGCCGCCGGGCATGGTGGTGCATGCTTGTCATCCCAGTATTTGGGAGGGTGAGACAGGGGGATCACAGGTTCAAGGTCAGCCTCAGCAACCTATTGAGGCCCTCTGCAACTTAATGAAACCCTGCTTCAAAATAAGAAATAAAATAGGGCTGGAGGTATTGCTCATTTTTTTGGTTGTTGTTGAACCCAGGGTTCAACCCCCAATATGACAAAAAAAACCATGCATAAGCCATGTTCCTTTGCTTCCAATAATTTCCGGCACATAAAAGAATATAGACATGCTCACAGCCAATTGTTAAACAGTATGATAAATGCTGTACTACTGGCCGGTACCTCTAGCTCTTGAGGCACAAGGATAGAGACCCAGGGGAGAGAAGCTGAACTTTAAATGACAAGCAGAAGTTAGCCAAGCAGACAAGAGGGGTTGGAGGGCCGGCAGTGAGAACAGCGTGGGCAAAAGCCTGCTGGTGCATAGAGTTTTCAGGGAACAGTAATTCAGTGACTGGCTGTGGGGGAGATTCTTGCAGATGGAAAGATGGGCTAGAATCAGACTGAAAAAGCCTTCACAATGCCGTGCTAAGGAGTTAGGTTGTTATTCTGTAGACAAAGGAAAAGACACACTGAGGGAGTTGATAAAATGAGAAGAGAGTGGAGAGAGAGGAAGGGGTTGGAGGTTCCTGGATTAACCAGTCAGGAGAAGCAGTAGCATTAAAGGCGGAGGTCAGACTTACGACATACATCAGAGATAGAATCCACGCAACTCTGTGATGGGTGTAGAGCAAAGAAAGGGATGCTAAAGGGATTCCCACCGCGTATACAGAAAGGCTAGAGTCAGACTTGCTTGCCCCTCAGGAAATAAAATAAGGATGGGAAAAGGGGTTCATATGCACTAGGAGAAAAAAAATGGCCTCCACACTACACGACTCTGCAGAGGCAGAATCTCCTGAGCTCCAGCTCTTGGGACACCATGTGCTGGGGCAAAGGGTGTTTGTTAACACTCATTGCATATTTGCACCAAATGCTTTACATGCATAATTTTATTCGATCCTTGGGACACCCCTTTGTAGAGAAAGGAAACCAAGGCTTCCTGAGGTTTAAGAAACCAGGTTCGAACCCAGGTAGTCTGCCTTCAGAGGCAGCGTTCTGAACCACCATGCTCTCCTGCCTCAAAGGTGATTCTGAGAGGTTTGAGTTAAGTGGCTTGTTCACTTCCCCCCAAATTAAGCCAGAATATAAACTCATCCTTGTTTCTCTCTCCCCAGATCTAATGCAGATACAGAGCACCCTCACCTTCATCCAGGGGAGACCAAAGTGAGACTTCAGTGTCTCGGTAATTCCAGTATTTTTGCAATGGCCAGGTAAGGCAGGCATATCCACAGCAAGGAGGAGCATGGCCCCATTGCCTGCCGGGGAATCCAAGCGACACTAAAGGGCCTTCCTGCCTCTCCTTTGGGACAATTAAACTCCTTAGCCTAATACTGGGGCATGCAGAGACTTAGAGACTCTGGCAGTTATAGACTATTTGTAGTAAATTTAGCCATTTTTTTTTAGCCACTGTGCATATATTTGCTTCTTTTTCTTTTCTTTTCTTCTCAGTAGTGAGGGTTGAACCTCCTCAGGGCATTCTACCTCCGAGCTGTACCCCTCAGCCCTTTTTTATTTTATCTTTTGAAATAGAGCTAAATTGTTGCTAAATTGTTCAGGGTCTTGCTAAGTTACTGAGGTTGGCCTCAAACCTGCAAGCTTCCTGTCTCAGCCTCCCAAGTACTGGGATTACAAGCATGCACCAGCACACCTGGCTATTTGCTCTTTTTCTATTAGCATCACCTCTGTTTTTTCTCTTGAGACCCATATATTATCTAGGTTCAGTCAACAGGGTTTTTGGAGTTATATTTCATCTCTACCTTCACGAGTGACTGTTTAATTCAGGACTGACCAGTCAGTGCATCTTATCATCTTTGCCCCAGAAATGTGATACAATTCAGTCCACTGAAAATAATGTCTAAGGCTTTTATTATTTTTTTTCATTTTTCCCAGTAAGAAAAATGCCATTTTATATACTTAGACCTATAAGATAAAATGCCCGAAGCTTCCCAGGGCCTTACAAGACTATCTGAGCAGATAGCCCAAACAGAAAGATGAAGAGTTGAAAGATACAAACAGAAAATGTTGAGCTCCTGAATCAAGCCACTCCTGAAGCCCAAGCTGAATTGCTCAGTTCATTACACAAGTCAGCACATTCCCCTTGATGCTTCTGCTATTTTTAAAACTGGAGATTAAAGCCGGGCGTGGTGGCGCACGCTTGTAATCCCAGCATTCGGGAGGCTGAGACCGGAGGATCCGGGTTCGCGGCCAGCCTCAGCTACCTAGTGAGGCACTCCGCAACTTAGTGAGACCCGGTTTCAAAATAAAGAATAAAAAAATAGGGCTGGAGGTGTAGCTCGGAGGTAGAACGCCCCTGAGTTCAATCTCTAGTACGGCAAAAAAAAAAAAAAAAAAAAAAAAATTTAAAAATAATAAAACTGGAGATTAAACTCAGAGGCATTCTACCCCTGGGCTATACATTCAGCCCTTTTTATTTTGAAACAGAGCCTCACTAAGTTACTGTGTGTTGGCCTCGAACCTGCAATCCTTCTGTCTCAGCCTCTCAAGTACTGGGATGCTTTGGCTATTTTTAATTCCTGACATATACTATTCTGCAACCAAAAACAAAACAAAATTGCAAGAAAGGAAAACTTACAGCACCTGACTGGAAAACAAGCAGAAAGTGCTGAGTTGGCAGTGAGCTCACCTTCCTGAACAAGCATTTAGAGGAGGCTGACACTGCCAAGACAATTGCTGGTGAGATCTACCTAAGAGAAACAGTTAATGTAGGAGCTGCAATACCCAGAGTTTCCCACACTGGTTTTGTACATAGAGCAGCTGTGGAGTGTATGCCACAAAAAGAGAAGGTTAAATCACCTCTGCACATAGCAAGGCTTTAACCATCAACCCGGTTTTTCCACATTCTGGTAAATACGATCTCTTCTTTCCTGACATCATGCATGTAAGTTCTCCCTCTCATCTAGCTGTTCGCATCCTAGCCATTTGCGAGATTCCCCTCACATTTCACCTCCTCCAAGGAATGTTCCACGATCATTGCAGCCTTTCCTAGCATCTTCTCAAATTTCCTGTAAGGCTCATTTATAACACCACCTATGTGGAATCCAGGTGGAAGAGTTGAGTTTGCATATCTAGGTTGGAAAGATACTGCCAAGGCTTGATTTCCCTATGTGCGGCAGGCCTATGGCGAGGACACAAAACCGAGGAATTGAGGACTACTGTAGAGTCTCTATGAGCTCTGGATTTTAGTATTACAATTAATTATCATAACTTTACTATTATTTTTGCAGTTCTGTAGAGCACATCTTCAGAAAGGCCCAGTGTTCAGCACAAGCCAAGGGTCTGGTCTTAGGCTTTGAGTACAATGAGCAGGTAGAAGCTTTCTTATTCCTCCCCAGGGTGAGAACTTATGCAGGCCTGTGGGTGTTCTCAGATGCCTCGCAGAAACGATGCCCAAAGTAACAGATGTGCAGTTGTGCAGAGCCCAGAAAGCCAGACTTCAGCAGATACCATAGACTCTTGTCTATGAGGCTACTCTGATTAAGAAAGCCCCCCAAGACCACCGCCAACCAGTAATATGCCCAAGGAGAGATGCCAGAGAGAGTAGCTGCTGGGGTTGGGGCCACCCACAACAGGAATTTCCTTTGCCTAGGGCTGGCTCTGTGGAGAGTACCTAGATGCTCGGTCAAGTTTGACTGGGGAACATAAACTTGCAAAGGCTCAATTTCTCACCCTGTCAGTGTGAGACTATGATAATGTGCTCAAGATAACAGATCCTGGACTGACAGACGTTATAGCTCTGCCCCTATTATAGGACCTTACAGAAATCTCCTACCCACTCTATGTGCCGGTATTATTCTTCATAAAATAGGGATGGTACTACTCCTTCACAAAGGTATTGAACAGATAAAATAGGACAGTGCCCACCAAGGGTTGTGCTCCACACCTGTACATGGTAGGTGGCTCAGTAAGTGTTAGACATTGTCATTATTATTGTCCTTATCCAGCAGAGAGTGTCGGGATTAGAAGCTATTGGTGAGTCAATCAAAAAAAAAAAGAGCAATGAACTGGACACTTCTCAAAGGAAGAACTACAATTGACCAATACATATGTTTTGAAATGTTCAACAACTAGAAAGTTTGCTTTACCAGGCTATGTTAAGAATGTGGGCTATAGGTGTAAAATGAAGAAGTGGTGCTATTTGTGATCTGACAATGATTGATATGTCATAAATGTCTATTTAACCCTGTTGTACTCAAGAAATGTATAAAAAATCCGTGCTGAAAAATAAAAAATAAATAAATAAATAAATTTTTAAAAAATGAAATGTTCAACAACACTGGCAGTTAGGGAAATGCAAATCAAAACTACACCGAGATTCCAGCTAACTCCAGTTAGAAGGGTGATCATCAAGAATTCAAACGATAATGAATGCTATCGTTGACGTATGTAAATAGGAACTCACATACACTGTTGGTGGAAATATAAGACAGTACAATCGCTATGGAGATCAGTTGGTAGTTTCCTTAAAAAGCTAGGAATTGAACCATCAATATGACCTAGCTTTACCACTCCTCAGTAACTTTCTGAAAGAATGAAAGAATGCACATGCATGCAACCATATATTTCACACATGCATGTATGTTTCTGCACATGTATAGTGATACGTGCATATCCATGTTTGCAGCAGCACAGCTCACAAGAGCCAAATTATGGAACCAATCCAGGTGCCTGTCAACAGATGCATGGATAAAGAAAATGTGGTATATACATACAATGGAATTCTACTCAGCCAGAAAGAAGAGCAAAATTATGTCATTGCAGGAAAGTGGATGGACCCGGAGAATATCATACTAAGTCAGCCTCAGAAAGTCAAGGGTCGTATGTTTTCTCTCATCTGTGGGAGCTAGCGAGAAAATAGGAAGCATATAGGACTTTCAAAAAATATAGTGAGAGACTTGTAAAGTAGTGGAAGGCGACTTGAGGAGGGAAGGGAAAACTGAAGAAGGAAATAGTTGAAATCATACTGTGGCAGCCTGTGAAGGTATTGCTACCAATCTCATTAACACACTTGGGGAGGAAGAAGGAGGGAGCGGTGGAGGATGCAGAGGGAAATGTACCAAGAGTTGCACGCATGGATGTTCCCACAACATGTGCACGCATGTTTCTGCACATGCATGCAACCATATATTTCACAACATGTGCACATATGTTTCTGCACATGTATGCAACCATATATTTCACAACATGTGCATGTATGTTTCTGCACATGTGTATAACCATATCTTTCACTTCTAAATAAATCCCTAAAGGGTCTAAATCAAGGTGAAAGGGCCCTCATCGATCAGCTGATTGGCACTAAGGGCCCAGCATGGGTGGCTACGGTTATTCTACAGTGTCAAAAATCCTTTACACCCTCAGAGAAGTGTAAGAAGCGGAGACATAGAGATGGAACAGGATACAGCAACATAACAGTTCTATAAAGACAGTTGTACTGGGAGCCTTAAAATACTCATATCTTTTGACATAATAATCCTTTTCCTAAGAAATCATCCTACCAAAAGAATCTAATGACTAGATGAAATTTTATGTGGAAAATCATTCTTTCCACAGAATATATAATCAGAAAAGATTTTAAAACAATCTAAATATGCATCAACAGAGGATATGTTATACAAACTGGATCTTCCATGAAATGCATTATTAAAAGTAATGCTTAACTAGTAATGGGGAGGCTGAAACAGGAGAATTGCAGGTTTGACAACTTATTCAAAATAAGAAATAAAATAGGGCTGAGGGTGTATTTCAGATGTAGAATGCCTCTGGGTTCAATCCTTTGTAACAGACACACACACACACACACACATATATACATACACACAAACACACACATATACACACACAATAATGAATAATAATTAGGCTTCTAAAGACTTACTAAGTGTTTATGATGTAATGCTCTGCAGAAAAAGTTGTATACAAACTATGATCTCAATTATGCTAAAATGCATAGAGTATTAACAGTGGTTCCTTCTTTCTCTCTCTCTTTCTCTCTTTTTCTTTCTTTCTCTCTCTTTCTTTCTTTCTTTCTTTCTTTCTTTCTGTGGCATTCTACCTCTGAGCTACACCCTCAACCCTACTTCATTTTTTATTTTGAGACAGAGTCTCATCAAGTTGCTGAGGCTGGCCTCGAACCTATGATCCTCTTGTCTCAGCCTCCCAAGTACTGGGATTACAAGCTGCGTCACCATGCCACCATGTTAAAGTGGTTATTTCTAAGTGGTGGAATTTGGGGTGGCTTTCATTTTCTCATTTATACTTTATATCTTCTCTTTCTTAAGCTTTCTGCAGTAATTGTATACCATTTTGATAATCAGAACAGCACCAAGGCATTATTTTAAGTCATGCATGTGTAGAGATGAGTTAGAGTGCACCAGCCTAGAGCAGCCAGGAGGAGTAACCGCAGGTAGACTCTGGCCCACGTCACCGGGGGGTAATAGAAAATATGGCCTGGCCATGTCAGGGCAGCAAGCTGGCAATCTGGAAAAGAAGGCTAGCCCTCTCCTTCTCTACAGGACACTGGAACATTGAAACAAAGACTTCTAAATGCCCTCTTCTGCAACAAGGGAATCCCGGTGTCAAAAAACCAGGTCTCTCTCATTGGGCGCTCCATTGTTTTCTCAGTCTGGCTGACCTGCTGCGGTCACCTTTCAATGCAGACACTAAAACTTGTTTCTTCACCAACACCTCATCCAGTTGGGGCTCACCCTCCTCACCACAGATTGTCTTTTCCACAGTTCTGAAAGGTATCTAGATGCCCAGGACCCACGGGCCCCCATCCTCGACCTTTGCGTCACAATTGTCCCTGTCAAATTCTCATGGCATCTGTAACTTAGGAAACCTTATCACCAGAGTTCCTGCTATGAGTCCTGTTAGGTTTCTATTTAAGAAAAAAAAATATAATAATAATAATGAAGCTCAAGAAAGAATTAGATTCATAATATTCTGCTATCAGAATAGCTAGATTAGGCTATTAATCTGTTTATTGGAAATATATATTATATATACATTTATTATATATGCATTTATTATAATATACCTTAATGTTTAGTTGTAAATTGTTCTTATTTATTTTGTGAAACTGTTTTAAAGAAATTTGGCAATCTTTAGGAATTTAATATATATATATGTATATATACATATACATACATATATATGTGTGTGTGTGTGTGTGTGTGTGTGTGTGTGTGTGTGTGTATTTATGTACTGGGGATTGAACCCAGGAGCATTCTACTGAGCTACATCCACAGCTCTATTTTATTTTATTTTTTTTTCATTTTGAAACAGGGTCTCACTAAGGTGCAGAGGGCCTAACTAAGTTGCTGAGGCTGGCCTGGAATCTGCGATCCTCCTGTCTCAGGCTCCCAAGTACTGGGATTAAAAGTGTAGAACTACCACGCCTGGCTGGAAAGAACATTTTAAATATATGTTTTGTTTTAATACCTCGCTGGTGAAAGGCATGCGATTTTATAAAAGCGTCTCTTTGCCCCTGATACACTTGTTTGGCTGTGTTTTCCTGGTAATAAAAAAAACAGATGAAAGAGAATTTCTGAATTATTTCCTTTTTCCTTCAGGATTTTAGAGCTGTCTATGCTGAATACTGATAAAATGATTTATGCTTGTTTTCCTAGACTCTGGTCATTTGTCTGCTAATCAATTCATTAAAAATTCAAGTCAAAAAGAGAGTTCGTGGCAGTAGAATGTTAATATGCCGGTACATAGAAAACAACTTACAATTGCTTTTGCAAAAGATCAGCTGGAGAACTACCTAGAGACAGCAAGGCGTTCTAAAGATGCTGCAAACATCCTTTCTCACGTTGACTATTCTGAGCACAAACTCAGGATTTCAGCTCCTTTCACCAACACCTAATGATTAAAAAAAAACTCCATGTATTATTTATGAGAGCATTTAAGCAGATAAATAATAGTCTCCTGAGAGTTCAAAGGAAAATAAAGAAAATGGGAGTAACTATAAAAGCGATTCATCAGATATGTTTTAAAATTACAGCTGTTAGAGTCAGAAGGAATCTCCAAAGATTGCTTTGCGGGAGGCTGACACCGGAGGATCCGGGTTCGCGGCCAGCCTCAGCTACCTAGTGAGGCACTCCGCAACTTAGTGAGACTCGGTTTCAAAATAAAGAATAAAAAATAGGGCTGGGGGTATAGCTCGGAGGTAGAATGCCCCTGAGTTCAATTCCCATTACCGCAAAAAAAAAAAAAAAAAGATTGCTTTGCTCCATCTGCTGACTTTATGCTGGCGAGGTTCTGCTCTATCTGTGTCGGTGAAGAAGGAGCCCCAGCAGGCTCAGGAACAGATGATCAGCACCAAGCAGCCAAGGAAAGCTAGATTTCACTTTCCCGTAGCCTCATACAAGCCCGTCCACAGCACCAAGGTACTTCTCTGCTAAAAATTATTCTGTTTGGAGCACTCGTAGATCATTCCTATATTCATTCTACATTTTTTTTTAGTGCAGCCTTAATGCTAGTTAGTAAGAAAACTATCATCTCAGTACTTGAAGAACTTTATAATCGACAAGTGAAAGTCAATGGAGACAAGAGCTATAGAGTGCATGCATAGAAATAAGGCCAAAATGCTATGGGAACAGAGAAGAGGGGGGTAAGAAATTCCATTTAGAAAGGACAAAGAAGCCAGGTGTGGTGGCGCACGCTTGTAATCCCAGCATTTGGGAGGCTGAGACTGGAGGATCCAGGTTCAAGGCCAGCCTCAGCTACCTAGTGAGGTACTGTGCAACTTAGTGAGACCTGGTTTCAAAATAAAGAATAAAAAATAGGGCTGGGGGTGGAGCTCGGAGGTAGAATGCCACTGAGTTCAATCCCCAGTACCACAAAAAAAAAAAAAAAGAAAGAAAGAAAGAAAGGACAAATAAGAGCCAGGCAGGAGTGGTGGCACATGCTTGTAATCCCAGTACTTGGGAGGCTGAGACAGGAGGATCCCAGTTTTGCAGCCAGCCTCAGCAACTTAGTGAGGCCCTCCTCAACCTAGTGAGACCCTGTTTCAAAATAAAGGAATAAAATAGGGCTGGGGATGTAGCTTGGAGGTTGAAATCCCCTGGGCTCCATCCTCAGTACCGAAAGAAAGAAAAAAAGAAAGAGAGAGAGAGAGAGAGAGAGAGAGGAAGAAGGAGGAGGAGGAGGAGGAGGAGGAGGAGGAGAAGGAAGGAAGGAAGAAAGGAAAGAAGGAAGGGAGGGAGGAAGGAAGGAAGGAAGGGAAGGAGGGAGGGCAAAGAAGAGCCAGGCTTGGCAATGCATGCTTATAATTCCCATACTTGGGAGGCTGAGATAGGAGGATTGCAGGTTCAAGGCCAGCCTCAGCAACTAGTAAGGCCCTTTGAAACTTAATGAGACCCTGTTTGAAAAGAAAAGAGCATAAAGAAGGTTTTAGAGAAGAATTAAGCCCCAATGTGTGAGTGGTAGGTATCCTGAGGTAAAAGAACCATGAGAACAAAGGCAGAGGTATGGACACCTTGTTTAAGAAGTGTACAAAGCAGAAAGCAAGATGGATACTCCACATCAAAAGCAGAACCATCTCTGCCGTCCCACAGGCCTGATGTGGTGGTGCATCCTCGCGTGGTGTACACACAGGGCGTCTCTGCATTGCACAGGTATTCTCAAGGGTATTATTGCATCTCCTTGCCTTTTTCACACTGGGACCTCTGGCAGGAAAGCCTTCTCCCTCTTCCTTTACCCCAACCCCACGCTGGCTTCCTGATGGGTCTCCAACATCTCCTCTTCCCCAAATTCCCTGGAAGAGTCCATTTTTCCTTCCTTGGTCCTCCTAAAGTAGTGTTTACATCTCTTCCTAGAGAGTACTTTAATGACTTGTTTATATATGGTTGTATCTCTCAAACAAGCTTACAAAGGTCTTTAAGGTAGTAGGCTTTCAAATAACCCTATGTGTGGTAGACATCTGAATGAATGAATGGACTTTCATATGGAAAGCTAGGTGCTAAGGCACAGTTGAGAATAGAATGCACAAGACGAGTTCGCAAGGGAAGTTGACAGACACGTAGATAACTCTTAAGTGGAATCATTTTCAGAATTGAAACCGCCAGAGAAACATTTGCACTCAACTGAGGTCCCAGCGTCAATCTGGAGATTTTTCATACCCTTCTGCTTTGGCATTGATTTAAAACTCTTCCTGGACAGACTCATAAATTCGGATCCTTTTCTTGTTACATTCTTAGAACTCATAAAGGGTGGTCTGAAAAAGGTAGATATTTAGGTATGATTTAGTCATATTAAATGGAAGTAAAAGGGAAGGAAAATGACTGTCTGGTCTTTCTTTCATTGCTGGGCATGTGAGCCATTATAAAGGTGTTAAACTCATTGGTAAGCATGAAAATGAGGGGAAATGAGTCTGCTGACAAAAAATGCAACGAGACAGTAAACTAAAATTGATGCTTCACAAGTCCACGGCTTCTTGGCCTGATTGCTTCAATTTCTTACTCTCCTGAAATATCAGAAAGTGAAGCAGAGCCGCTGCTCCTAAAAATAAAGATTTTCATTACATTTCGCTATGCCTAAGAGGCCCTAATAATGACTTTGCTTCTCCTTTGACCTCCCGAGCTACTCAAGCTACTCAATCTCAGGGTTAAAGAAAGGTCTCCTTAGCTGTACCTGGTGTCAGCAGATGCATTATAAAGCTGCCTGTCACTTGAGATCTGGGTCGCCCAGTGCTTTATGTTTCTCATTTCTCTTTGCAGTATGATAGCAGAAACTGTAGTGCCAGGAGCTGTTATTAACAATGGCTACAAAAACTTGGTTACTTCTGGGATGTCTTTGAGTTAGTAGGAAAGAAGGTACTATCTCCCAAGAAGGTACTACACACCAGATCAGAAAGAAAGGATGGGTAGGTAGGTGATAGATAGTGGATTAGTCTGCATGAGCAATGTCATAGTCCATTCAGCCATCTCTCACAAATATAATAAACTGGGTAATTTATAAGCTATAGAAGCTTGGTTTTCACAGCTCCAGAGGCTGAGAAGTCTATGATGAAGGCGCTGGTGCATTTGGTGCCTGTGGAGGGCTGCTTTCTAGTTCAAACACGGTCCCTTCTCACTGTGTCCTCACCTGGTGAAAGGGGGTCAGGAGCTCGATGGACTTATTTTATAAGGACAATAACCTTATTCAGGAAATGTATCCTCATGACCCAATCACTTCTCAAAGGACTCATCTTAGATTACATTCATCACATTGAGGGTTAGGTTTCAACATATGAGTTTAGGATATAAAATGTTTGGACCATAGGAGACCATCTTAACAAAATATCTTGCACAGATTGGGTTACTTAAACAGCAGAAATTTATTTTCTTGCAGTAACTTTGAGTCTACACATTCAGAAGGCAACAGTGCCCTTTTTATTTACATAAACACTGCCTCTCAGGTGAGACAAGTAACAACAGGAGAAAAGAATAACAAGGATTCAATACAAGAGATCGCCATGAAATGTTAAAAACATGTAAACACATGTTTACATGTGGTGGTTTCTGAAGCCCAGAGAGGAAAATTTAATACCACTGTCTTAGTCGACATTCTCATTGCTATAATCCAAGTAGCCACACAACTCAAAAGAAAGATTTATTTGCTCATAGTTGTTTGGAGATTCTGGGTTCAGTCCATGAGAGGCCGGGGTCTTGGATCTCAGGGCATGATGGCAGAAAGCAGAGAGAGGGAGAGAGGGAGACTCTGCTCTCACTTCACAGAGGCCAAAAGCAAGAGAGAGAGAAAGAGCAGAGGGAGGAGGAAGGATATACAATCCCCAAAGCCATGCCTCCAGGGACCCCTCCTAAGCAACCAAACCCCGCTTCCAACAGTTCAACCTTGTTTCTATGAGGGCTAGGGAGACATTCTACATCCAAAGCATTACAACAACCACCTAGGCAATGCGATTAAGGTAGCTCTTTTGACTTATGAATATACTCATCCATTGCAACCGTCAACAGCCCACATTTTTATATCCATTGTATAGGAGGCCCATGGTCATGCACACATGGCTCCCTAAGATGTGGCTTGTGCTTCCCTCTACTGTTGACAAAAGAGCAAGCATGCACATGGCAATCAGATCTGCTACTTACGTTGTGTCTCTGAGCTGACAACATAAATAGACAGCAATAGGGCTGCAAATATAACTTAATTTTTTATAAGTACCTCAGCAGCAAAATTTTTATGGAAACACATATTCTGACCACATTAATAAGATCAAATAAGAAACCATTGTTATTTTTAATTGTTAATATTATTACTTGGATTCTACACAGAAGTCTAGTTGAAAAAATATTAACAAGCATTTAGTTCTTGTCACTGATTTTTACAGACTTGGAATGTCAGGGCTAATGGAGCCTCCAAGGCCACGAAGAAGCAAATGGATTTCTTCACATGACAATTTGGAACTACAGAAAATGGCTGGCCAAGGAAATGTGCAAGACTTCTAACACTGTCTTGAATCGGTGGGAAAGGATGCCAAAACTGATTAGTAAAGTGTTAGAAGAGAAAGTGAGATGATACCCATAGGCAACATCTGAGCCATTCCTGGGTTAAATCAGAAGACCATCCTAAGGTGGCTCATAGACTTATTTTACAGATGAGGAGATCGAGTCCCAGTAAGATGTGTTAAGTAAAATTCACAGGATTCCATTCATTTGAACTGTGTTCCTGCATTGAACACCAACAGACCAGACCAATATAAAGTTTAACCACAGGAGCTGAGCTTTAAACTAATTGGAAGAGACTCTGAAGTGACAACCAATTAAGATGCCTCTGTATTTCATTTTTGTTTTCTATAAAGCTGTGTGAGTGCATTGTTGGTTGGAACCCTTTGAACTTCCTTTGATTCTGGGGGCTGCCTGACTCACAAAAGTTTCTTGTTTTACTTTGCCCCATTTTATTTATAATTGCTCAAATAAACCCCACTGAATTAATTGGCCTCAGGATTTTTCTTCTAACAGGTTGTCAAAGATTTCACCGCTGCTTGAAAGTAGGCTGGGTGAAGAATTAAAGCACCTTGGACTCTGGAGCATTCTTCCCTCTCATCATTAGATGTGAGTTTCCTAGTCAGACCTCCAGGAAGAGTGTTCACGAAATCCCAGCCCCAACTTCAGAAAGTAGGAAGTGGTGTTCAGTCTCACTACCATTCAGAGAATTTGTGGCAGCAATGTGCATATTTTTTTCCTTAAAAAGACTGGCAGCCTTTGTGAATGCTAAGGGCACACACAAAGCCTCTTCATCTTACAATTGATCTTTGGGATGATTTGTTCATAAGGAACTAGAATTTCCCATTGTGGAGCCATTTCCATGGTAACCTATTGATTTCCTATAGGCAGCTTGCTGTTTACACGGCTATCACGTCTTTATTGTGGAAGGTAAATCACCTTCTGAGTTTGTGCTTTATCTGTGACCCAAGGCATACGAAAATGAGCCCTGCGAAATTATCAGAACAAGATAAATAAATGATTCATGCAAGTTGGTTTTGCATGAATAAGTGATTAATCCTCTCTTTCAACCTTGCTAGGAGACAACGCAGAATTAATGTCATTCTATGCAAATAGAAGCCCACTCCTGAATTCTGACCTAATTATAGGTATTTGTTTGGCAAAATACATGTGAAATTTCTTGCAGTTTAAAAAAATGTATCTGATAAGACTGCTATTGAAAATCAGGAACCAAAGTTCTCTTTATTAAGCTTTAACTGCAGATGTACATAAATGAGATTGTGATTTACCCTAAAGGTTCTTTCAAAACATTCTATCTGTTAGCATTCTAATGGCATATAACTTTAGTGGTCCAAAATAGGCCTTACAGTAGCTTACCAAATAGCTTAGCCCTTGGTTTAAACCACAGCCCATGTGGCAGCCAGAACTGATTATACTCATAGAGACAAGATACCTACAACAATAGTCTCTCAGCATAAGAAAAGCCAGAGGAACACTCAATACATTGATTACAATACTCAAGAACACAAGACAACATCAACAAAATGAGATCCCCTTAACTTGGGGGCATAAAATAGCAATGTCATTCTATAGAAATGTGCCTGAAGCCAAGCATGGTGGCACAGGCCTGTAATCCCAGCTACTCAGGGAGGCTGGGGCAGGAGGATCACAAGTTCAAGGTCAGCTTGGGCAACTTAGTGAGACCCTGTCTCAAAACAAAACATATAATAAAGAGCTGGGGATGTGGTTCCGTTGTAGAGTCCCCCTGAGTTCAATATTCAGGACTAAAACTAGGCATGGTGGCGCACTCTTGTAATCCCAGTACTTGGGAGGCTGAGACAGGAAGATCGCAGGTTCAAGGACAGGCTCGGCAAGTAGTGAGACTCTCATCAACTTAGTGAGACCCTGTGTTAAGATAAAAAATAAAAAATAGGGCTGAGGGTATAGCATGGAGGTAGAATGCCCCTGAATTCAGTCCCTAGTAACACACACACACACACACACACACTCCAGAACTATGGAGTGGGGAGGGGGGTAAAAGTGTACACCTGACTCTATTATGAAGGTTTAGATATCTGCCCACAATATTTTACCTGTGACTAAGGTCTTTGAACATAAACTTGGACCAATGAAGTAATTCCATTTAAGTCATGAAATAAGAATACAAGAGGAATCTGGGTGTGGTGGTGCATGCTTGTAATCCTGGGAGGCTAAGACAGGAGGATTACAGTTCCATGGCCAGCATCGGTAACTTAGTGAGACCCTGTTTCAAAATACAAAAATAAAATAGAGTTGGGGTGTAGCTCAGAGGTAGAATGCCCCGTGGGTTCAATCTCCAGTAACACACACACACACACACACACACACACACACACACACACACACCCCAGAAGGAAGACATCTCTGTGGACTGGAAGATAGTCCAAAAAGGGAAGTAATTAGTGTATCTTGAATATTTTGAGTACTGCAAAAGCAGTGAGATTTGAATAGGTATAAAAGAAAAATTAGAGTAACTAACATTTAGTGAACATTTATTATAGAACAGATACTTCACCAAACCCTTTACCTTCCCTACTTTTTTTTGTCTGTCGTTGTTGTTAGGAATTGAACCCAGGGGGGTTCTTCCCTCAAGCTATACCCCTAGCCCTTTTTATTTTATTTTTTTTAATTTGGAAACGGGGTCTAAGCTGCTGACGTTAGCCTCAAACCTGCACTCTTCCTGTCTCAGCCTCCTAAGTACTGGGATTATAGGTGTATACCAACATGCCTGGCTTTTATCTTTTTGCAGTGCTGGGGATTGAACCCAGGGCCTATCTCATGCTAAGCAAGTGCTCTACTACTGAACTACCTCCCCCATTCCTTTTTTTTTTTTCCATTTTGAGACAGGGTCTCACCAAGTTGCCCAGGCTGGCCTCAATCATGTGATCCTCCTGCCTCTGCTTTTGGGGTTCCTGGAATTACCCTTACTATCATATTTCATCCTCACAACCATCCTAGGAGGTGGGTAAGCTCTTAGCATCTCTCTTTTGTGTGTGGTACTGGGGATGGAAACCCAGGGGCATTCTACCTCCAGGCTACACACCCCAGACTGTTGTATTATTTTATTTTGAAACAGGGTCTCACTAAGTGGCCGAGGGCCTTACTGAGTTGCTGAGGAAGGCTATGAACCTGCGATCCTCCTGTGTCAGCTTCCCAAGTACTAGGATTATAAGCACACTCCACCACGCCCTGCTTAACATCTCTTTTGTGAGATGTTAGATGAGAGAAGTGAGGTTAACTAGCAGGTGTCACAGAGCTAGTAGCCATGGCTTCAATGCAGACTGTCTCCATCTGTAGCAGTAACTATGCTATTCCAGGGAGGGAATAACAGGACCATGGTGGTTAGCAAATCACACAGCCAGAGGGTGGCAGATGGAAAGTCACTTAATCAAGAAGTGAGGGGCACAGGTAGAGAGAGAAGGCCTGGGAACACTGCACAAGAGAGCTCCGGATGCCATTCTTGGTGGGATAAGACTGCAAAACTGAACCCCAGCTGAGACGGCGCCAATTAATCCAGGTGCCTTTGACCTGTGGGGCAGAGGAGGTCTTAATCACAAGAACACAACATGCTCATTAGCCAACCTTTTAATTAGCAAAGAAACTACCCAGCCTGGAAGAGTTCTCAGCAAAGAAATGAGATTTGATCATGCTGTTAAGGGAGAAAAAAAAAAAGAAAGAAACAAGAAAAGAAAAGAAATAAGCAAT